>JAQQAC010002067.1:10731389-10814235 GCA_029783875.1 Phataginus tricuspis | reverse complement strand
ACACACCCCTTCCACAGGAACAAAAATCATTGAGAGGTGAGGTGACTTGCCCAAGGTCACTTGATCTATCTTTGATTGATTTTACTTGTCAGTTAATGTTGAATTGTGCTTTGCCCTTCTAGGCGCAGTTCCATAAAGGAGGGAAAAAGCTGAATCTTTTAAATATCTGATGAAATTCTTAACTCGGAGTGAAAAGAAAAAAATGATCCAAGTAGGAATCTGAGAGTCTGACCCTGAATTTATTGATGGCATCATTATGCTTCAGTTACCATTAATTAAACATCAGGGACTGACAAGAAGAACAGAATTGAACAGACAGAATAGGTGCCCCAGAAGACAGAGCCATGCAGCACCCCAAGCTCCTTTCGGCTAGCCTCTGCTACAGATTTTCTTAGAAAAAAAAAATGCAGAAGGAATAGACAACTTGATTTGAAAACTATGCTGGCAGTTTTAGCTTCAAATAAAATTCCTTACCTGTCTATCCTGGACCCTCAAAAAAAAAAAAAGTCGTGAAAAGAAATGAAACTTCAGCAGGAAGTTGAGTACGAAGACATTTTCTAAACTGTTGAGCTGAGTTTCAGGATGGTAGATGTTTTCAAAAAGTGGGTCTGCCGAGGGTGATCTTAAAGCTAGCCAATCCTAGCAAAGAGTTTGTCAAAACTTTGTCGCTAATGATTCAGTAAATTTTCGGTGGATGATAAACCCTTGAACCTAAGCAGATCTGGAAAGGACCTGAACAGAAACTGTGGCTCTTTCAACCCCAAAGTTTAAAATAAATAGAAAACTTTTTTCCATAAGTGGATGAGAACAGAAAGAGTAAAGGTTATATTTAATTTTCAAGAAAGAAGCTGAATTTGTTAGAGAATGTGCCTTGACCTCCATAGACTGACCCAGAGTCCTACCCTGATTTCATGCAACCCAATCATGAAATGAGGTTGCTGTTTCTGTTTTCATGTTTATCTTCTAATAACCAGAAGTATTCTGGCAACTCTGTAAGACGTTAAGGTAGTTCAGTTGACACGCCCTGGAGATCACAAAATAGATGCCAAGTAGCCGTCTATGCCCACAGATGGCCCTCTCGAGCTTGTGTCACCTCATTGATTGCCATAGTCAAGTCCCCTGATCTGACTGGCTGGTTGGTATCTGTCTTGAGAAGCTAGGTTAGGATGGCATTTAACCACAGAATACAGACATAAATCCTATCTTTGAGGCCTTTGAGGGATATATATATATATATCCACGATGGACAAAAGCTAGCAAACGACCAGTATTTCATGCTAATTTTAGACTCCAATAGCCAACATGGATCACTCATTAACCCATGCTTGACCTCTCAGAGAAACCCTTTCCTCCTTGCCAGAGGCTAGAACCAAAGGAGATGAGCTATAAAAAAGAAAAGCAAATGCAAAATACGGAGCAACAGAGAGAAATGTATTTTGTCTCTACTGTTAGGGAAGCAAGAACTTCTCACTCTCAGTTCCCTAGAGTCACCACTCTAGGTGTTCCGAAGTCAGGTGACAGAAGCAGCTTGCAGAAGAAAGAATCCCTAAAGAGACAGTCCAAGATGTATACACACTGCGCCCCTAGCACTGTGAGTTGGTAAATACTGAGCTAAGCCAGAGCAGCCCTTTTATTCCTAAGGAATGAAGTGGAAGGAAGAGGGGCTTAGAGTATTCCTGAAAGCCAGTTGTCTCCTCCCTCTCTCACTGTTCTCTGTGCTTTCTTCCTAAGCAATAAAATCAGCCAAGACAGACCCACTCTCCTACAGAGTGGACACACGCTCTCAGGGGCTGACTGCAGAAAGCCTGACCGCTTTTCTCCAAGACCTCCAAGGAAGGAAATCTCTACAACTTCCCCAGGAAGGACATTTTAGTATCCAAGAACCAGGATTTCCAAGCAGTTCTTCCTATGACCATCCTAAATTTCTTCTATTTTAAGCCCCATTCTTCCTTCTTTAATCATCATCGTTCTAGAGATGATGGACTCCCATCCTACTCAAGAAATTCTTTCATACAAATGAAGACTTTAAGCCATTTATCAAGCTGCACTTTTCCTCAAACTCAAACACCATTTCCTTTTTAAAATATTCATGCATGTATACATATATGTATACCTTTTATTTATGTGTACATATAGGTTTATACACACATTTTTAAAAAGGAACTGGCATATATATGGCATGTAAAAAGGTATAGGTAAGCATACACCTGTTATCCATATACCTGCCCCTAGTTGAGGAAGCAAAACAATACAGTGGAAGCCACTAATCCCCAAGCCCTTTCCTTTCCCTCTCCCCAAGCCAGTTTCCTTTTTAGGCTTTCTTCACAGGGCCTCTCGCCTCTTTCCCTGTTATTTACAAATTAACAAAGTAAAAAGCAACCCTAATAGTATTGAGCAAAGAAAACAGGAAGGAAGATCATTTAAAGGAAATCTTTATAATAGTCTTATTCAGCATCCTGTAAATGCATTTTTATAACTCTTTTGACACTTCTCCAAATTCTTCTCATTTTTACCCATTGTTTTTAGAGAGCAGTGTCCCAAACTGGACATAAAAGAAGAAATGTTTAGTAGAACTGTCAGTGCCTATCTTCCTAATGGCAAAAGGACAGGTGTCCCAGACCCCCTCCCCTTCAATCACTCATTAACCTTCATGTGCGGCACATGAGGCTGGTTGCAGCAGGGAGTTTAGGTGGGACTGCCGTCTGATGCACCTACATGTGGCCTCTCCAGGTGGTCTGGGCTTCCTCACAACATGGTGGCTGGATTCCAAGGGCCCCAGAAGAGAGAGGCAGCTCATTGGAAGCTATGTCATCTTTTCTAACCTAGCCTTGGGAATCATGCAGTATCACTTCCACAAGGTCCTGTTAAGGCAGTCACAAAGGCCCAGTCAGTCCAAGGGGGATGGGAAAGAGACTCCATCTTTCGATGGAAAAGTGGCAAGATTCTGGAAGAGCACGAGGCTCAGAAACCTTGTTGCAGCCATTTTGGAATAAGCATATGAGAGCCGGCAACAAGTAATTTTAACTTTAGTAAAACACAATCATCGCACCAAATCCTAAAATATTTATGAAATAATGAAAGACATGCAAGATCTTCACATGAAAACAGGGCATTTAGGCTTCCAAAAGAACAAAACCAAAGGATTTATGCTATCTAATTTCAAGACTTACTACAGTACTAATACTAATCAAGAGAGTATGATGTAGTATGAAGAGGCAGATAACTGAAACAGAATAGAGTCCATTTAACATACGGTCAAATAATTTTGACAAAGGCACTAAAGTAATTCAATAGGAAAAATATAGTCTTTTCCATAAATAGTGCATGTGGAAAAAAATAAACGTTGACCCCTTAACTATACACAGTAATTAACTCAAAATGGATGATAGTATTCAATGTAAAAAAAACAAGCATCTCCAGCTTTTAGAAGAAAACATAGAAGATATTTCTTATGCAGGAATTAGAAAGCACTAAAAAAACTTAGAAACATTATCAAAAACAACTTCTGCTCATCAAAAGACCCTGGAAGAAAACATCCACAATGCATACATCTGACAAAGGCCTTGTATCTAGTTAGACTATATAAATACCTCCTACAAGTCAAAATTAAAAAGACAAATCCAATCTGTTAAATCATCAGGAAAATTAAAATAACATTCCACTACAGACCCACCAGGATGTCAAAAAAAAAGAACAACTCTTATTGTAGAGGATGTTGAACATACCCAGACATTACTAGAAGGAGGCTAAAATGTTACAACAAATTTGAAAACTGGTAGTTTCCAATAAAGTTAAATGTACACCTTCCCAGTATAACCCAGAAATTCCACTTCTGGGTATTTATCCAACAGAAACAAAAACAGTAACTCAAAAGGATATCTGTACCCCCATGTTTATTGCATCATTATTTACAATAACCAAGACATGGAAGCCACCCAAGTGTGCATTGAATGGATAAAGTATATATATATAAGGGACTATTATTCTGCCACAAAAAAGAGGGAAATCTTGCTATTTGTGATGACATGGGTGGTCCTTGAGGGTGTATGCTAAGTGAAATGAGTCAAACAGAGAAAGACCATGTGATCTCATATGGAATCTAAAACAAGCTCATAGACAAAACAGATTGGTGGTTGGGGGTTGGATGGGAGAAATGGATGCAGGGAGTGAAAGGGGTCAAAAATTACAAAATTCCACTTACAAAATAAGTAGGCCATGGGGATGTAATGTCCAACATGGTCACTATAGTTAACAATACTGTATTGTATATTTAAAAGTTGCTAAGAGATCTTAAAAATCTTAAGAAAAATTGTAACTGTGTGGTAATAGATGTCAACTAATTGTGATCATTTCACAATGTATACACATACGGACTCATTATGCTGTAGACCTGAAACTAATGCAATGTTCTAGGTCGATTATACCTCCATAAAAGCCACCCTTGCCTCGCACAGCTCTTTCTGCTGAATGGGGTGCTGCCCATTTCATGAACTGCTGAAGAAAAGCCTACATGGTCTAGTATATGGATCTGTAAATTGTCAGTGGAAATTTTTCTTTTAACAATTCCTTTTAAATGAACTTTAAGAAAAGGCATAAAACTAAGGGTCAGGTTGTAGAAATTTTCTGAGAAGGAACTCAAAGGAACACTTTGGGGGGATAGGAAGGTTCTGTTTTTTGATAAAGGAGTGGATACTGGGTATATGCATTTTTCGAAATGCATCAAACTGTACAGTTAAGATCTACACGTTTCACTATAAACTATATGCCAACTTTTAAAATACTAATAAAGGAAGTGAATTTTTTAAACGTTTGCACTAGGATTCTTAGAATAATGACACTGAGGAAAGCAAAAGATCTGGAAACCAAGCTCAATGACAAAATAATGAGCAAATAAGTTAAAATTCTTTCACAAAAAAGATTCTCTTTAAAATAAAATGTTTGAGGAATATTTAATGGCTTGAGGAATTATGTATAATGTTAAATAAGCCTAGGGGAAATGGAAAACTACATGTGTTGTGATCTATTTTTAATATATGTATGTACACATATATAAACTTTATATATATATGGATATGTAAATTATATATACATCCGTATCTAGAGAGAGAGATATTAAAATGTTAACTGTAATTATCTCTGGATAGTGATGTCTATTTCCTTCTTAAACTTGGTACGTTTCCATTTTTTTACAATACCGTAAGAAAAAGCGCCTTCTTAAATGAAATGTGGGAGAAGAGTGAATGCACCGGCCTCGAGTCGTTGCTTCACTGTTAATTCCACCCAGTGGACATGTGCAAAGGATGAATGTCAGAAAGCGATCACAGCAAGTGTTGGTTGCGGAACTGAACTGGGGAACAGAAGGGATGTCATAGTAAAAGAGTAAAGCACCTCTTCAAGAAACGCAACACAGCTGCAGAGTACTGGGAAATTCAACAGCTCACACAGAGACCTGATGACAGGTAAACCAGTCCAAAAGCAGATAATCTAGTTTTATGGTGATAAGAGGTAGCATTTTTAAGTGCTTCCTCTGTGTCAGACAGTAGGTTTAATGCTTTACTTACATTTTCTCGTGTAATTTTTAAAACAACACGAAGAGATAAGTATATTATTGTCTCTATTTTGTGGTTGAGAAAGCTCAGGGTTAGAGTAGTTCAGTGATTTGCCTAAGATCATACAGGCAGATACTAAGCAGAGCAAGAATGCGTGGGCTTTCGTTATTTGGTGTCTATTTGTCGTTCTGTCTAATGGCCATGATCATAATTATTGTACTTTCCAAAAGGGGCTTTCAACAGAGAAGTAGAATTAAAAAAAGGAAAAAGTGTTTCTGAACAGTCAAAAACATACTTTTATATAAACAGAAGGAGAGACTTTACTCAAGCATCTGTATTTTCTTCACATCTGCCTCCCAAAGACAAAAGCAATTACAGCTTTGAACCCATGTATCCTCATATATGATATGAGTAAAAGCTCATATTTTATCTGAAATTCATCAACCAGCCCTCTAGCAGATGAACAGCTGTTGCTTTGTCGTCCTTTATGAACGGTCCTCTCTCCACTCCAAGTGATGTGGAGACAGCGAGCAAACGGCATCAAAGGCCCACTCCTCCAACCTCTGGGGCGGCCGGAGGAACCAGGCCGACCAGCCAGACTGAATCCCTAGAAACTCCGCTTTACCGCCAGGTGGAAAGGTAATCCGAGCAGGAAAAAAACAGAAGTCTTTTCAGAAAGAAAGGAATGCTTGAGGACAGCACATCTTGAGCTATAAGGAGGATGTAAGTTTGGGGCCTCCAGAAGCCACCTTGGCACCATTCAGAGAGACCCTGGCTAGCTAACAAAGCCTGAGATTCAGGTTCTGATACTGTTGGACCTGATTAATCCAGCCTTTTCTGAAATATTGAACTTGATGTGACTGAATAAATTCCCCTTTTACTTAAGATGATGGGCAACTCTGGAAATCCTACATAGGAAGGACTTTGGGAAGGGAAGGGCTAGAGAATGTATCTTGAATTGGTGGCAAACTTACTTACACTGCTTTACTTACAGTGTAGATTTTTGGAGGGATAATGGAGATTGATGGGTGGGGAACTAAACCTCCACCACCCCAAGCCACTCCTGGAAGCTAACACTGGTTAGGTTTGTATCACTTGCAACCAAAATATTACTGATTAATAGAAATCCCTCCACCCTTTCTGCATCCCCCTCACCTTTGTCGTCAGGTTACCCTGGAACATGCTGTTTGGTATAAAACATGATGTATTCGATAAATGGGTGTCAACATAAAAACGGAGAAATGACAAAACTTCTCAAAGTGTTTCTCAATACTTTTTGACTTCAAAAATAAAATGGGTTCACGAGCATCAGCTGCTGTATTGGCCACACTCTTAGGTCACATCACAAAAAACAAAAATCCCTCATCTTGAATCCCACATATATTTGGACCTTCTTATTTCCATTGCGTGATGCTTACTGGGAAGTCGTTAAGATCAAGGACATTGAGAAGGCCTATCAGCTCAAACCCCCCTTGGTGTCTTACTGTCATTTACATAATCCTCCACAAATAAAATAACGACTTCCTAACTCAGCCATGATAATGCTCTTGAAACATTTCTCAATTATTTTATTTTCTTAGAGAAGGTTTAGGACTCAGAGTATCCAAAGATTAGCCTTCCACTTACAGGATAAATTAAAAAACATCAAGAAGAAATTTCAGATAATTATAAAAGCTTTTAATTACGTGATTTCAATTAGAAATTGTGCAGTTTAAGCTCAGTTACAACGGTGAGTAAAACAATTTTCACAGGCACACCTTTATGTCAGCATTTTTATTTATTTTAGAATATTCTATATCATCAGAGGAAGTTGATCGTCAATGTTTAGATGTATTTGAAAGTTAACCAACATGTAACTCAGCCCCTCCCACCCACCCATTTCCCTTCAGCTCTTCTTTTTCTGAATTGGGTTCTATCTTTGAGGGAAAGGCTTGTTTTCCCACTTGGGTGGGCAGCTTGGATGGAAATGCTATTGAGGAGACACAGTGGAATAAAGAACAATGGGTTTCTTGGCCAAGTCACCACATGTCTTTTGGCCTTATTTTCCCCATATGTAGAGGTAGGTGCTTTAAACTCTGAAATTCAGTGATTACAAAAATAATGAAGTCCTTGGGGTATAAAATATCTACTGCCACATGAGCACTGACATGTGGACAGTTCCACACGTCCTTCTATGACACCCTTGAGCCAGTAGATGCCAAACTTAAGCATATAAGAGAACCAGCTATTAAACCGGGGACTACATGAACTGCAGACACCCCACTCCACTCCACCTGATTCGGTAAGCAGTGGCTGGGCTCCACAGGATCCGCCTTTCTGTAAGCATTCTGGGTGGTTCTGATGTGCCTGGTCTGTGCATCACTCTGAGAAAACTGTCTTAGATTCAACTTTCCATGCTCTGCATGAGCAGAGAGCAAAGCGGCCTTTCGTTTGGTTAATCCAGCCAGGATGGGCCCTTGAATGCTTGGGGTGCCAACTATAATCACAGTCCCGCCCCCAGAGACCCGACCGTCAGAACTGCTCCAAACAGTGAAAGACCCCAGAGGTTGATAAATGGGGTAGATATGTGGAGACCCAGAGAAAGGCGAGCATCCAGGCGAGGAGACGTATGTGTGATAGGTGATCATATACATGCATGCACATGTGTGCACAAGAATGGGAAGCATCCTTAACCTGGGGCTGCTTCAGGCATGGTGTTCCTCTAATGATGGAAGAGACAGCAGAGCAGACAAGACAACCTTACTAGAGCACTCATTCTGGGACATCAGACCCCAGTGCCCAGCTGAGGAGAGAATAGGCTTGAACACTCTGTCAAGCCAATTTATCTTACTTGAAGGAAGACAGGTCTTGGGAAACAATTCTAGAAAATAGACAAGGAAAAGAAGGTGCAATCCCAACCCATCTATCCTCCTTCCTATCTGCAGACACAGCCTAAAAGGCAAGCTTGACACTTTATACCTTCCTGGCCGTCAGGAAAACCTGCAGGAGTTCCCTCTCTCCCCTGTCTCGAATATCAAGAGGAGACACAAAGAAACACAACGGAAAACATGAGTGTCCAGGGAAAACAAGAGAATGACATGGGCAGAGGATGGTGTGAACGGGGCAATTAATGCAGAATTTATAGACACGTCAGCAAAGACTTCCACCCCATCCCTTACAGGCAGCTGCTGTGATTCCTGCTTCTCACCCAGTTTTTAAAGCAACTTGTTAACTTTGTGAGGGTTATTTTAGTTCGAATTCGACAACATAATCAGTCCACCCACATAAGCAGGTGCACATAAGCTGGGCTATACCACAACATGCCTAAAATGAACAGCGGAGTAAGGGCATGACCAGAGTTTCAAGGGACCTGCTTCTGCCGGTGGGAAAAATAAGGCCAAAAGTATGTGGTGACCTGGCCAAGAACTCCACTGTTCTTTATTCCACTATGTCTCCTCGATGGCATTTCCATACAAGCTGCCCACCCAAGTGGGTCAACACACCTTCCACCCAAAGAAAGAACTGAATGCAGAGAAAAAAGAGCTGAAAGAAAACAGGGGAAAAAACACTGCTGTAGAACCAAGGACATATTGGTACGTGCCTGACTACATGACATGCCCAATGACTTACAAACCGAGAGAGGACACTAATGAATCTGTTACGGAGTCCAAGTTCATGCCACTCATCACACAACATACCAGTAAGTCGAGAGACAGGTGTCGGGGCAAGGAAAGTGACTTTATTTGGAAAGCCAGCAGACTGAGAAGATGGCAGACTAATATCCTAAAGACCCATCTTAACTCGGGGTTGATTTCAAGCTTTTTGTATTAAATAAGGGAGAGCAGGAGGAGGTGAGGTCAGGAGGTGACGATCAACCTCAGCCGTCTGGACGTCAGCAAGCGTCCAAGGAGGGCTGTGAATCTCCTTGTCCTTGGTCAGTTGACTCCAGGCATTTGGCTGACGTGGGTCTGGCCATGGTGTTCCTGTAAGTCATTGAAAATCCAGTCATCATTTTTGTACATACTTCTTTATCTTCTTGGGAGCCTAGTTTCAGGGAAGGGGCTGGTTGCATCAATCTTAAGTCATGAACAAAATTGCTTTTGATGATAATAAGCTTTTGTGGAGGGATGCAGGGCTGAACAGAAGCTTTTTACCCAAAGATTCAGGCAGCAAAGGATACAGAGATAATATGAAGGCAGAGATGTCAAGATTTTCAGTGTGTTACAAATTTATGTAGTAGTTGTGAATAAATTTATTTTTTTACTTCGCACATTAAAAATAACACTTTTCAACAAATGATGCTGGAACAAATGGATATCCAGAAAACAAGATGAATTCTATCAGGTTAACTGAGGCATAAAGTGAAAAGGAGCCAGCCAGTCATGCACTGACGGGACCACATCTGCATTCTGTACCCCAGAGAAACCAGTTCCTCTTGTGGTCTTGCCAGTCTGTTCCTGCTGTGTTCCTGCTGCTGCTGAAAAACCAGACCATAGCTAGGAAGCTAACCAATCAGCTGCAAATTACATCAACGAATCAGAACTGAACAAGTTTGCATCACTTATTTGCAGAAATGGAACTCATTGGGGACTTGAGAGGGAACTTTTGCTATAAAAACCATCCCTTCTCTGTTTCATCAGAAATGCTTTCAGTTTATAGCCAGAGGTTGCCTTTCTAAGGGTTGCAATGGCAAACTGTTTTTCTCTTTCTTCTGTGCAATAAAGTTCTCCACCAAATTTCCTGTTTTACAGGGAAATTTGTGAACCACGTTAATACATTCTACAACATGGTGGAGCCTCACTGACTTAATGCCAAGTGAAAGAAACCAGATGCAACTTATTATGCTCACTAAAGATCACTGAATTCTACACTTAAAATGGGTGAATTTTATCATGTGTAATTCATACCTTAATAATAGTGTTAATTTTAAGGAAGAACCAGGATTTTGAATTAAGTTCCATAAATGAAATAGCAAATTAAAACATAAACTTTAGTGAAAAGGTTATCTACTATTTTCTTCCCCTACTCCCTGGATCACCTCCTCACCTCTCAAGGTGTGGGCAACCCAAGGTAGAAATCCCTATGGTTCTACTATAAGCATCACCTCTGAGGAACTTATTAAAAACTTAGATTCCTGAGCCACATTTCCCCCACCCCACCCCAATGACTGGTTCAGTGCATCTAAGGTAGAGGCCGAGAATCTGTATTTTCAACCAGATTCCCTGGCTGAGCACTGCCCCAGAGCTCCGGTCCCTCCAGCCCCTCGGCTCCAGGGCCCCGGGCCTCCAGGAGCAGGGGGAAGGGAGAGCAGATCGTGCAGCATTTGGGCCTGCGGTGCAGGGCAGGGGAGAGGGTTGGGAACTGGGAAGGAGGAAGCATCCTGGTCCAGCCCTGAGCGAGAAAGAGGTCCCAGGAGTCCTGGTGGCGGGGGAAGCTGCCTCCAAATCTTAGTTTTTTAGTGAAAATGAAAGCCTGTGCCACTGCCACGAAGATGAGATTTTACCTAGACACAGGGAATACACAGATGCTGTTTTACAAACTGTGGAATCCTGGACGAATTTATTCACTGCCAGGTGTTGAGCAGATAGTGGAGGAAAACGTACAGAAATGTGAATGTGCTTAGCCTCTGTGAGAGTGAAAGTAGTACCAAGATCCACGTACTTGACGGCTGATTACTTATTATAGCAAACTGTGCTGTGAACTGTCATTATCATCCTATTCTGAATCAGGGAGAGACTGAGCAGTCTTAATTGTGTTTGGGGTGTTCCCAGCTCACATTGCTTCCACAGCATGGCTGTCCACCCACATACAGGTAGACTTTAAAGGGGACAGGGTATTATTGGTGCACACAATTTCACCCCAACACATGGTTTGAGAGTTGGGTATATATCTTCCCTCTCCACATAGCCTAGAAACTGGGAAAAGCAATTCCTTCTGATGCGTGAGAGAGCGTGCTGTCCACACACTGGATCTGCTGGGTGGGATCCGGGGCCCTGCGTCTGGAGAAGGCCTTCCTCTGCTCCTATCACCCCTGCTGCTTCCCAGCTCTGCTCTCTGGACACCACCGGAAGAGCCACATGTGAAAGTTCCGCCAGCTCAGAGGTGACGGGCCATAGGCACTAAAAGGTGCTAGGGTCTTAGCCTTGGGGAGGTGGAGATGCACCTGCATGGGAATGATGGCACAGCTGGTTCGTGTTCTTGCACGTATCATTTTTTAAACCTTATTTATAATGATTGATAGATTATGGCTTTTCTTAAATCATTGGAAAGTATCTTTAAATGACTAAAACAAATGCTTGCTTGCTCCTGTTTACATGTTCAGAGATCCAGGTGTTGCAGAATCTATTATTCACGTTTCTGAGACACAGAAACAAAACTACCATATTCGAAAGACACGATTTTACATGGAAAAGTGAGTTCCTAACATCCTTCCCTAATTGAACAGCCTTAATAAAAACAATAAATACGGTATGAAAAATATAAATATCAAGGCTTGATGTACGTTCTCTTCATTTCCCACAAAAGTAATGGAGGTAAACCCCAAGCACCCTCTTGACAAACTGGATCCTGAAAATTGGAGAATTATTTGCATGGGCATAACTGGAAGGCAATATTTTGAGAATCTAATATTTGGTTTCTTACCTGCTTCATCACATCTGTGGGCTAAAAATATTTTAGAAATATTAATGTTCATTTCACACTAATTGAAAACATTTTTTCCTATTTTCTGCTTGCTCTGAGTTTTAAGAGAAGCGGCAAAGAGAGGTGAATATCTGGCACAGGGTCGTTCCTCAATTATTTAACAACCGAAAGGCTTGCGGTTGCATTTTGGCCGAGTAACAGAAGTGCACTCGGGCCACTCCATGCACGGTGCCCCGTCAGGCCGGTGGGGAGCCGGCTGTCTGCAGGCCTGCTCCAGATGGAAGGCAGGCGGCAAAGCTGGGCAGGAGGGGCTCCCGGTGAGCGCACTGCTGCTGCTCAGCTGCGGGCCGTTTCTGTGGCGGCTGAGCAACGTTTTCTGTAGAGCAGGGAAGGCGGGGCCAGTGTGGGTCCATTTATGCCCCCCTTAAGGGACGGAGCAAGATACATCTCTTCATGTATGAGTGAGCTTTGAGAAACAAGCCTAGCAAATATGACCTCAGATTTCAGAGGATGAGGTGCACAGTTTATGAATAAAATGTAGAGTGTAGCCGAAACGGGATAGGGATGAGCAAAGGCACATCATTCTAAACTGAGCCTGCATCTCAGGCTTAAAGGTTAATAGGTAAGATTCCTATAACATTTTAAAGGTTAAAAGGTGAAAAGTCTTAGAATGTCTTTAAAAGCAAAGAATTTCCATTAACGGTCCATATGACTTAACAATCTATTGACTATGTCTTAAGCCAGAACAAATACTCCTGAGAATTAATAATCAGTTCCTGTTTTCACTAAAACCATTACCTTGAGGGAAGAACAAGAATTTACAAAATTCCTTTGTGTTAAACTTTCCTATAGAAACCAAAAAGGAGACCCTGACCATATTTCGGAAACCCAGAGACTCAGAGTCTGCTTAGACTTGCATCGTGCAGAGCAGCAAACCACCAAGAGGGGCCTGGAGCATCTCTCTGCAGCCTACGGCCGGCCACGGGTGATGGAGAACGATCAAGGCACCCACTTTACTGGACATGCGTTACAAGGACGGGCGCAGCAATTAGGAATAAAGTGGACATTTCATGTGCCATATAATCCTACCACAGCAGGCATGATAGAGAGGTGCAATGGTTTCCTGAAATCTGGCCTGAAGTTGGACACCAATAGTCTACGGGGCTGGTCAGTTTGCTTATGGACAGTGCTATGGCGTTTGAATGAGAAGCCACGTAAAGGAGCCTTGAGCCCTGTGGATATGCTCACACACCTTGCTGCCTCTCCTATACAACTGTATGTGCAAACCAAAGAGGAGTTATTGAAGCCAGGATATGGCCTGCAGAGCAACATCCTGCTGCCAGCCCCAAATGCATTCAAACCTGGAGACACTGTTGAATGGACCTGGCCCTGGACATTTCGACACATGGACCAGCAATGGCTGGCCCTTCTGTCACCTTAGGGGAAAGGCCTGGAAGCTGGGCCTCTGTGTGTTCCTGGAGTAACAGCTGACTGGCCTCCAAAGGTCACGGTAGTGTGCCCAAAACATCCAGGAGGTAAGAACATCTTGCGGGGAAGTTTTGTTTTATCTTTATGGCCAGTGCATGTACCTCCCGTAGCCCTATACACTGACCCATCTGTAACTCCCACAGGGAGTGGGGGTGAAAGTCTGGTATAGTAGGCCAGGACGGGATCCCATTTCTGCCACTGGACCATCACAGGCCACTCTCTTGCATGCATCCTACCTGAAGGACAAGATTTACTTATGCTGGTGTCATTAAAACATGAATCTTACCGCCCTTGAGGTTATTTTCTCCTGCAGTCCTTGTGGCCTGGATGCGCCCCCTGGCTGCAGCTGCCCTGTGATGATTGCTCCGGACCCTCAGCTACTGCCTGCCTGCTGGAATGGGCGAGCTATGGACTTAACTGCATAAGACTTCGAACCTAGCTGAATCCCTGGCTTGAGGATTGTCATGATTTTATTGCTGTTATTGTTATGTCATTAGTCTGGTCACAATGCTCCAGTTTTCTCACCCAGGGACCATTGCAGAAGAAGGGGAACGAGTAGATGGTAAAGCGAGATTTCTGGAGGGGTGACCTGTGGGTAAAATTGTAATATTTCCAGAATCTCTTGCCTGGCTTTAGTGCACCCATCTACATATCAACAGGCGTTCCTCAGAGTTGGAGAGAAGTTCATCTACATATCAATGAGTAATTAATTACCTTGGCAACCGAGGGCTTATCTGAACCTGAGAGGTTGCTACTGGCCATAAAGATAAAAAAAACCTTCATGAAGTAAAAGACCTGAATATGCACATCGAAAGGATCAGCCAGATACCTGGGGAAATTCACAGAGCTTAGTAAATGGTTAGACTTTAGAGATAAAGAGAAAAAAGTGCCCAGGGCCTCCAGGCAAAAAGATCAGTAACTTACCAGGGCTCAGAGAATTAAACTGCTATCTAAAAAGCAACATTCAAAGCAAGGCCACAAGATGATGCCGGGGTTCTTGTTCATGAAGCCGAAGAATGAGCTTCACAAACACTCAAGGTAGGAGAGCAAGATACAGGCTTTTATTTAGAGATAAAGTGAGAGGACAGAGCTCCCGGCTCACGCCAGGAGGGGACAAGAGAGCCCGGGGTGGTGCGTTGGTCTAAGGGGTTTTATAAGGCAGATGAGGATTTTTCGAGAACATGAAAAAAGCTTAGGGGTGTGGACTTGGTAAGTGAAGTGGTCCTAGAATATTTACAAGTAACCTGATACAAGTAACCTTCTACTCTGTTGATTTCTCCCTGAGATACCAGCATCTTGGTCTGGGGGCATATGAAACAAGGCCACCTGCTCAGCCTGACCCCAGGGCGGGCTGAGGCATTGTTTGCTAAAGAGTAAGTTAAGGGCAATCTTATCTTTAAGGTGGAATCCTTCTTGCTTTTTACTGTGTTATGGCTGGGCTTACTTGCTAAATTAGTTTGCCTAGTTTGCAAAATCACCTCATTAGATCTGAAAGAGGAAAGACAGCACACAGGCCTGGGCCTTTTAGCATGCTAAAGTGAATCTTACACATGATTACAAATGATTAGCATAATAAAAACATGTGCTACTCTTCTTTATCTGGGGAACATTAACTGATCTTACTGAAGAATGACCCTAGAGCTTAATGCTTAACACAGAGTTTTGGTAGGGAGTTTCCTTGCATGTAGTTATATTACTCTGACTGCAAATATCCTGCCTTGCTTTTTCCGGAGGCCCTCCCCCTTTTCTGTCTAAGCCCATGGTTCCTGTCTCAGTAAGACATGCCAAAAATATAAGGGCACAGACAGGTTGAAAGCAAAAGTTGAATTATACAGATACTAAAAGCAAGCAGGGGTGACTATGTTAATAACAGGTTGTAACTCTGGGGAAAGGAAATCCTAGGGTAAAATACCTCTAAAACCATGGCTACCCTATGTCATTTCTCCTCAACTCATTCCTTAAAGACTTTAGCTTCGGATTTATCCCTGTTCTTTCCAATACTACTCCTGCTGTGATTTTGTATCAACTTTTCCTTCTCCCTCTGTGAGTTTTCCACACTTTCTTATATATATACTGAGTTAGTGGCCTACTTACCAATTCCTTTAAGCACTATGAGTACCTGGTATATGACCCATTAGCTCTCCCTTACAGAGCTAGCTTCAAAGGCCTGTTCTCTTTCCTGAATTCTAAACACCTTGACCAACTCACTTTAAGCCTTATAGTTCTGTTCTTAAACAACAAGGTTCATAAAGTGATAATCACTTCCTTGGAATGTAGTTATCTGTGATTCAATGACTGCTCAGAATTGGATTTTTCTTCCTATTTCATTGGTTTCTGTAACACTGGGTTTTCGAAATCCAGTTAAAATCTGTGATTTGCCTGAGAGAAAAAGAAAAATAGCATTATGACAATTATTATAGTTAATATTTATTGCACACTTAGCTTGCACCAGGCACCTATTCAAGCACTTTAGTATGTATTATTTTAACTCATTTTAATCTTCACAAGCAACCTATAAGAGGTATTATTATCTCTATTTTACTAATGAGGTACAAAGACGTTATGTAATTTGGCCAAGATCATACCCCTACTAACTGGTGGGGTGGAGATTCTAACCCTAAGCACCATTCTTCCAACACCTATATGGAGAAAGGTCAGCAGTGGATCACTGAATGAACCTTTTCCCAGTACAGTGATTATTCAATTCGTAGATATTTATGGAGTCCAATTAGATGCTAAGTATTGAGGCTATGAAAACAAATCAAAACCAAAGCAAGAGAGGGCTCCTGTTCTGGGATTACACAATCTAATGTGGGAGACACATATACCATCAAGTAACAAAGCACATAAGGTGACAAGCCTTTATCATAAGGTCCAACCAAAGTCTGAGCAGAGTGAAGAGATGCATATGAATTTTGCTGGAGGAGATGAAGAAGGTAAAGGGAAGATGGCTCTGAAAGGCTAACGTTTATCCCAGACAAGAAACAGCATGTGCAAAAGCAAAGTGTCCTGAAAGAACATAGTTTCTGGAACGGCCTTGATGTGTGTGTATCAGAAGAGTGTGAAAGAGGGTCGGTAAAAGGAGAGGTCAGACTGTGAGAGCCTGTCTTCTCTTCACCCCTTGTAAACACCTATTGATATGGAAATGGACTAAGGCCAGACAGAGAGATTCTGGAAATACTGCGATTTTATATATTATGCTAAAGAGTTTGGAATAAAGAGCAACAAAGAATATGGACTTTATAATCCTATTTGCATTTTAAGAAGATAACTAAGGATTCTAATGATGGACAATGGTATAGACACTGACAGCAGGGATACCAGGTAGGAAGCTGTTATAACAATTGACAGATTTAAAAAAAAAACACAAATTTAAAATGTGACTTATTTCTCTTTTCACTATATGATAAGCCATATGTGGTCCCAGGGCTTTGGTTAGTACCATCTAAAGCGTCACTCGCCAACAAATATAATGAAAGCCACATATGGAAGTTTAAATTTTATATGGGCCACATTAACACAAGAAAAACAAACGCATGAAATTAATGATATGTTTATTTAACCCAAAGTGCTCATTTCAATATGATAACACAAAATTATCAATAAAATATTTTACATCCTTTTTTTCATACTGAGTCTACAAAATCCTGTCAGGATTTTATACTTAAATGCTTCTAAATTTGGATACTAAGTTTGCCCTGGGACTACTTGATATGCCTATAGATTGCGTAAGATTTGCACTTGAAGAGTAGACTCATATACACAAGTTGTTCCAAACACACTTAAATGTTGCCCAATATTTGAATTGAATGTCTGTTTTTAAATTTAAATGGATCCAGGTGAAATTTATATTCAGTTTCTCAATCATACTAGCCATTTTTCAAGTTCTCAGTAGCTACATTTGGCAAGTTGGTACCATTTTGGACAGTGCAGATTAAAGGACAAATTCTGAAACAAGGCAGAACGACTCACCAAACACTCCTGCTTGGCTTATAATAGGTGTTCACTAAATATGTTTCTTTATTATCAGACAGCATAGGATCTAAAAAGTGGAGAATCACTGATTCTAAACCAACTGCAAATAAGCCATCTATACAGGAGCAGAAGGAATTCATTGTGAGACCAGAAAGAACAAATACTCAGCACATTATTGCTTTTGGCTAAGTTACGTAAAAAGAATGTCATTCTTGATACCAGTCAGACCTATCATATCAGCTAATACAGAAGATGTAAACAATGGTTGGAAAGAATTATTCCTTGTTATTAATGTACCTGCAAAAGAGTAAAACACACAAGTCCCATTGTATAATTTTAAGTCATAAAATAATAGGTCAGGTGTGGGTAAAATTGCAGTATTTCCAGAATCTCTTGCCTGGCCTTAGTGCATCTCCGTATCAGTAGGTGTTTCCAAGGGGTGGAGAAGTAGTACATCTCCATATCAGTAGGAGATTACAAGGGGGAGTGAGGGCATATCTGGACCAGAGAGGTTGCGTGGGGTCCCTTTTTTGTAGATGGGTCATGTGACACAGGTGAGCAGAAGTGGATGACTGCTTGTAAGCAATAAACGGGTTTCTCCCACTTTATTTCTCCCTTTGACTGATTTCGGCTTCAAAGGTTATCTGCCCCGTTTGGGAACATATTGTTTCCCCCAGAGTTACATCAGGAAATATACATTGAGCCTGGAATAATAATAGTGCAAGATATTTCTAACTCTGGGACAGGAGGGAAATTGTCTCCCCTGCCCCCTGCTGTTGGCTTCCCTGTACTGCAGAGCTCTAATTTTGGATTCACTGCATTCAGAGTGATTGATCTCTGGAGGTGTTCCACAGCTTTGGGAATATTTTATTTCCCAGTGCTCATTTGTGAGCAGACTAACCATTGTAACTCTAACATCTGTGTGAATAATAGGGAAGGCCAGAAGCCTGGCTCTGAGTTGATTTTCCCTATTATAAAATGGAAAAAATATTTACCCCACCCTACCACTTGAGTCATGGCACTAGTGGAATAGTGCATAGTGAGGATTCCTATGATAGGTAAAAGTAAGAAAGAGAATCAACACAGCTAGTGTGAAATAGAGCAAATGACTACATTGGTGTGGCAGGTAACTCAACAAGCGAAGTGATGGGCATGTAGGAGATAGATGGTCGGGAGCTGGGAGGACTGGGATAAACATGGGGTAAAATGACAGCTCTGAATTCATTTTTAGAAGTCAGCAAACATTCTGGAGACTAAACAGACCAAGTGCAGACCTGTAGTCTGCAACCTCTTGAGTTCAAAGTTAGGGAAGCTAGAAGTAAAGAGCAACAACACCCAAAACAGAGTTAAAGTAAAAGTAAAATAAAATTAAAGTAAAAGCTAAGTGAAGGATAGTTATTTTGAAGAAAGGATAATATAAACTCAATCATGGACAAAAGAGAATAAAATCACTGTTGGGATCAGATACAATCTAAGTCAGTTTACATCCATATCAGGATTAAGACAAATTCAATAAAATATGTACCCATAAAAATTAAGTAAAGGCCCTCTGTTTAAAACTACCTTTGGATTAGGTTTCCTAAAACACACTCCCACTACAAAACATCTGAAAATGATGGATCCAATTTTTAAAAACTCTTTTTAAACTTGTAGCTAAGCTAGCAAGAAAATAAGATAAATCCTTAGAAGCCAAAAATGAAGTGAGAGCTCGAGGAGGGGGTAGCACTGAGAATAGCTTCCAGCTATCTAGAGGGTTAAAAGCTGTTCAGGAGACACGCCAAGGCCCAGGAGCCTGTGGTCTACTAGCAGTGCCCCCAGAAAACATTGTCCCCTTCTTTACCAACAGTTGTTTTAGCTGAGTGCCTGCCCACCTACCAGAAGACATCTCCCAGCCTCACTTGCAGGTATGTAACTAGGTTCTGGCCAGTGTGATGTGGGCAGAAGTGACATGTGCAACTTCTGGATCATACTATTAAAAAGAAGAGTTCTTTTCTTCATTCTTCCCTTTTTCCCATGAGCCCGAATGCAATTATATTCCATTATGCAGACATGGACACATCACTCTTGGAATGGCAAAACAACACGATTAGGGTTCTAGGCCTCTGAGACGACTAGGCAGCCACATGAACCCTGGACTCTACTTGAACCATCATGTGAAAGAGAAATAAACTATCTTGTTCAAGCTGCTATATTTTGAGGTCTATTAATAAAGCAACTTTGCCTGTATCCTAAGCAATATAAGCCACACAAGGTAAGGATATCAGAGAATCCCACATAGAAAGGTCTATGTAGGAGTCTGCCAGCTTCCAATAGGCCATAAAATGATTATTTTAGGCTTTACAGGCCATACCCTCTCTGCTCTTGTGGACCAGCAGCAGCCATAGATAACAAGTAAACACATGGGCATGGCTATGTTATAATAAAACTTTATTTACAAGAACAGTAATTGACCTGGATTTGACCCACAAGCTATAGTTTGCCAACCCCTTTTCAACACCATTACCATATAAATAAGTGAAATTATTAATTAATAGTCTGACAAAGAAAATTTGCATATTGTAGCCTTGGCTCTCTAAGGTGAAAGGAAATTCTGCTCTAAGAATTCATTAGAGCTGACATTCAGAAGGGTCAATGGCTTTAATTCACACTTCATACAGGATCCAAAACATGTTCGGAGTGAGATGTTATTTTAAAGTGGTCGTGGGTCACATGCCTGGCAAAAGCCAATGAAAATCCTCTTTAGAGGAACACATCTTCAGCCTCAAAGAATTCCCAAAGATAAATTCCTATCAAAGATGAGCTCACAAATAAAAATTACAAAGCACACAGGATAAAGAGAAGACACATTGAATAAAAGTCAGCAGAAAGGGCAAATACCAAATTCAGACTGTACTGACTTTAGATATTGGATGTAGCAGTGACAAATACAAAATAGTTTGTTGAATAATGCTTAAAGAAAGTGTAAGAACGGATAAAACATTATCAAAAAGTGACCATGCATACTTTTAAAGGACCAATTAGAACTTCTGGAAAAGAAAAATAGAAATTTAAAATTAAATGGATTTCCCATAAAATTACCATATAAGGATTGAACAATTTTAAGCATAGCCTAAAACCACAAAGACAAGGGAATAGGAAAAAAGGTAATAGCCCCCCCGCAAAGGAATGGAGATGTAACTGACTTAGCAGATCAAGAAAGCTAAATTTTAAGCTTACAGTGGGGAAAGCTTAGAAGGAAACTGTATTTCTGCAAGTGGGGGTGAAGGTGGGCCTGAAAATAGAGCTGACTAAAAGCTTAAAGAGGTGAAAACAGTCTCCTCAAAATGGAGAAAAAAGGGAGACTGCTGCTTTTGTAACAAACTTATAAAAACGTTTGACTCCAAACTGTTGTCTAATGTTGATAAAATAATAAGAATTTAAAAAGTGAAAACAAATTCTATTTTCAAGCACAGTAAATTCCCGCAGGCTAATAATTCAATTAGAGGGACAAAATACTGATATATAAGAATATCTTTATATATCATCAAATATAGGGATGACTGTCAATGTATCTTAAGGGTTACTTATAAATAAATGTGATTTTAATCTGTATGCACCCCCACATACAATTACAGTTTTAGAAAAAATATATAGCTAAGACTACACAGACTTGACACTATATGAGTCAAAAAGTGGTAATTTTTTAGAAACTTCTCAAAAATTATTTTAGAAGATAAAATCATTACATCTAACAAGGGCTTGGTCTAGAAATTCCAGTTAAACAAGCTTATTTTTATTTTCAAAGTGGCATATATGCATGCATATGTGTATCTCTCTTTACGTCTATTTAGGAGAAAAATATTTAAAAAGAAATGAAAAAATTAATTGGCTACAGTTATTTTATTTCTCTTCTGCTTTCTCAGTATGTGTGAAGTGGAAGGTGTGAAGTCCTCTTTCAGTTCTGCCACTCCTTGATTACAATCTGACCCTCACCAACTAGCAGAATCTTTTAAAGGCAACTTCAGACATTTAAAAATCTTTAATGATATCATAAATACAAAAGACTTCATAACCATAAAACTTAAAATATCTCATTCTTTCCCTCCCCCATTGAATTCTCACTCATTTCCATAAGTCTCTAAAAAATGACTAATAAATTTTGGCAACATAAGAAATTATAATTTCTATACAACAAAAACAAAAAAACATAAACACGATAAAAGATTACCTGCGAAATATTTGTAATACTAAATACAAATAATTTAAATATGCATGTTTAAGAGACATGCAATAGGGATGGATATAATTTTCATTACAAAAAAGTTACACAGACCCAAGACTAAAGATTTAAAATCACGAATTTTTCCAAACACTTCTACAGATAGAATGAGCTCTTACAAATAATTAAGAAAAAGATGGCCAATACCAACAGAAAATGTCTAAACTCCCTCATAATTAAAGAAATGTCAATAAAACCAGATAACATTTTCACAAATCCTACTAGAATTATTTCTAAGGACAAAAAAAATTTAAATGATCTAAATATTCACCCAAAGGAACTAGTTAAACACAATGTAGACATGTGTGCTATGTAGCTACTAAAAAGAATAAAGTAAAACAGTATGAAGCAAAATGAAAAGAATCTTAACAGGAACTTCCTCTGGAAGTGGGGTATTAGTTCCTTTTTATTTTATCTCTTTGTTTTGCTCCAATTTAAGACTATTTTGAATTATGTGGTTCTTCAAAATCAACAAAATATGTTAACACTTCATAAAAAATAAATCATATCCATGCTCCTTACTCAAAGCCATCTATTTTTGATTCCCCCCAGGCTGAATATCTCCTCTGTGTTCTCAATAATTTTCTTTGTATCTGTATCCTACCATTTAATGAGAAAGCCCACTTTGCCTACACTTCTTTCATAAAGTAACAGTTAGAAGCCTAGATGCTAGGAAGACTACCTGAGTTTGAATCGGGCCCATCCACATATTAGTTGAATGACCACTGAAAGTTCATTGAACTTCTCTGTGCCTGTTTTCTCATTTTTAAAAAGGCAATTATAGTATCCACCTCATACAACTGAAGATTAAATGAGTTAATATATGGAAAGCTCTGAAGAGCAGGCCATGGCCTCCACTTAGCATTCAATGTTAGCTAACATTATCAAGCACAGACAATACCCTATCTGTATTTGTATCTCCCTAGCTTCCCAACAGTGACCTATACACAGCAAATATTAATAAATGTTTTCTGAATTAAACTGACTTGCCACCAGCGGATGCCAAGAGTGAGGATGACAGACACAAGTTCTCTGCCAGTTAAAACTACAGCCTTCTGGAAACATGGCGGCGTGAGCAGGGCAGTGGAAATCTCCCAAAACCATATATATCTGTGAAAATACAACAAATACAACTATTCCTAAAAGAGAGAACAGAAGACACAGTACAACAGCCAGGCTACAGCTACACCTGCAAGAACTCAGCACCTCATGAAGCGGGTAAGATACAAAGCCGTGACACGGTGGGACCCAAGTACTCCGCCACACCAGCACACCAGCGGGAGGAAAAGAATCAGAGCGGGTAGGGAGTGGAAGCACAGGCCCGCCAAATAACCAGCCCTGGTGATCTGCACCAGGAGCACTGACACACATCATGTGGCGTATTGGAGATTAGAGAAACAAAAGGGCAGATCTGAGATGGAAATCGCAAGTGGGTCCCCTCAGCCAGCTCCTCGGGACAAAAGAAAAATAGGCACTTTTTAAAAAGTCTTAAAGAGACAAGGGCCCAACAGCGAAACAAAGTCCTCCCAGCGCACTCAGCCTGGCCACAATCCGGGCAAAAGAGACGCGCCAAGGCTTCCCACAGAGATCAGCAGCCTGCCACACATTCCCCTCCGGCGGCCACAAGGGGTCTGGTGGAGCCGCCACTGCTGCGGAGCAGCGGAGAAGCACCCCACCCCACAGCAACCTCACAGAATCTACTCCTGGCTGGCGCGCAGCTAAGCGGGAAGGACCCCAGAAACCAACACAAGGGCTGGAAGGGACCAAGGGGACCAGAAGGCACCCAACGAGACTGCAAACCCCCGCAGTGCTATAGGCTAGGCTAAGGGCGACCCCGCACACAGGCAGCTCCGGGGATTATCCCAGAGCCAGACTCCCAGTGGGTGAGAAACCAGTTCAGGCCCCTGAGAAGACAACAAGCAGGAAGGGACTTTGTTCTCCCAGCTGACACACGAGGCACCTACCAGCGACCACTTCTATCACCATGAAAAGACAGAGGAATATGGTCCAGACAAGGATCACCCAGACAACCCCAGAGAGAGGGCCTGATGGGATAGACTTACACAATCTTCCTGAAAAAGAATTCAGAATAAAAGTCATAACCATGCTGATGAATCTACAGAGAAATATGCAAGAGCTAAGGGAGGAAATGAGGACAGATATTACAGAAATGAGACAGTCGATTGATGGGCTGAAGAGCAGACTGGACGAGGTGCAAGAGGCTGTTAATGGAATAGAAACGAGAGAGCAGGAATACAGAGAAGCTGAGGCAGAGAGAGATAAAAGGATCTCTAGGAATGAAAGAATAAAGAATATTAAGAGAACTGTGTGATAATCTAAACGGAACAATATTCGCATTACAGGAGTACCAGAAGAAGAAGAGACAGAAAAAGGGATAGAAAGTGTCTTTGAAGAAATAATTGCTGAAAATTTCCCCAAGCTGGGGAAGGAAATAGTTTCTCAGACCACGGAAGCCCACAGATCTCCCAACACAAGGGACCCAAGGAAGACAACACCAAGACACATAATAATTAAAATGGCAAAGATCAAAGACAAGGACAGAGTATTAAAGGCAGCTAGAGAGAGAAAAAAGATCACCTACAAAGGAAAACCCATCAGGCTATCATCAGACTTCTCAATAGAAACCTTACAGGCCATAAGAGAATGGCATGATATATTTAACATAATGAAACAGAAGAGCCTCGAACCAAGAATACTGTATCCAGCACGACTATCATTTAAATTTGAGGGAGGGATTAAACAATTCCCAGACAAGTGAAAGCTGAGGGAATTTGCCTCCCACAAACCACCTCTACAGGATATTATAAAGGGACTTCCCTAGATGGAAGCACTCCTAAGGCTAAAAAGATGTCACCAAAGAAAATAAAATCATAGCAAAGAAAGCAGACCATCCAAATACTAACTAAAAGCAAAAAGTAAAATCAATTATCCACAAAAACAGTCAAAGGAAATGTAAAACAGTACAGAATAAAACACTTAGTATA
This sequence comes from Phataginus tricuspis, assembly GCA_029783875.1. Classification (NCBI taxonomy): domain Eukaryota; kingdom Metazoa; phylum Chordata; class Mammalia; order Pholidota; family Manidae; genus Phataginus; species Phataginus tricuspis. The sequence continues at coordinate 10,789,339 of JAQQAC010002067.1, read as the reverse complement.
TAATGAATGGAGGAGGAAGAATAAGAAGGGAGAGAAATAAAGAATCATCAGACTGTGTTTATAATAGCTTAACAAGAGAGTTAAGTTAGATTGTTAGATAGAAAAGAAGCAACCATTGAAACTTTGGTAACCACGAATCTAAAGCCAGCAATGGCAATAAGTACATACCTATCAATAATCACCCTAAATGTAAATGGACTGAATGCACCAATCAAAAGACACAGAGTAATAGAATGGATAAAAAAGCAAGACCCATCTATATGCTGTTTACAAGAGACTCACCTCAAACCCAAAGATATACACAGACTAAAAATGATGGGATGGAAAGATATTTCATGCAAACAACAAGGAGAAAAAAGTAGGTGTTGCAGTACTTGTATCAGAAAAAATAGACTTCAAAACGAAGAAAGTAGCAAGAGACCAAGAAGGACATTACATAATGATAAAGGGGTCAGTGCAACAAGAGGACATAACCATTGTAAATATTTATGCAACCAACACAGGAGCGCCAACATATGTGAAAAAACTACTAACAGAATTAAAGGAAGAAATAGAAAGCAATGCATTCATTCTAGGAGACTTCAACACACCACTCACTCCAAAGGACAGATCACCCAGACAGAAGATACGTAAAGACGCAGAGGCACTGAACAACACACTAGAACAGATGGACCTAACAGACATTTACAGAACTCTACACCCAAAAGCAGCAGGATTACACATTCTTCTCAAGTGCACATGGAACATTTTCCAGAATACACCACATACTAGGCCACAAAAAGAACCTCAGTAAATTCAAAAATATTGAAATTCTACCAACCAATTTCTCATATCACAAAGGTATAAAACTAGAAATAAATTGTACAAAGAAAACAAAAAGGCTCACAAATAATGGAGACTTAACAACATGCTCCTTAATAATCAATGGATCAACGATCGAATTAAAACAGAGATCAAACAATATATGGAGACCAATGACAACAACAACACAAAGCCGCAACTTCTGTGGGCACAGCAAAGGCAGTTCTAAAAGGAAAGTGTTTGCAATCCAGGCATATTTAAAGAAGGAAGAACAATCCCAAACGAAGAGTCTAAAGACACAATTATTGAAATTGGAAAAAGAAGAACAAACGAGGCCCAAAGTTACCAGAAGGACAGACATAATAAAGATTAGAGAAGAAATAAATAAAATTCAGAAGAATAAAACAATAGAAAAAAATCAATGAAACGAAGAGCTGGTTCTTTGAAAAAATAAACAAAATAGATAAACCCCTAGCCAGACTTATTAAGAAAAAAAGAGAATATACACACATAAACAGAATCAGAAATGAGAAAGAAAAAAATCACAATGGACCCCACAGAAATACAAAGAATTATAAGAGAATACTATGAAAATCTATATGCTAACAAGCTGGAAACCCTAGAAGAAATGGACAACTTCGTAGAAAAATACAACTTTCCACGACTGACCAAGCAAGAAACAGAAAACCTAAACAGACCAATTACCAGTGACAAAATTGAATCGGTAATCAAAAAACTACGTAAGAACAAAACCCCGGACCAGATGGCTTCACCTCTGAATTCTACCAGACATACAGAGAAGAAATAATACCCATTCTCCTTAAAGTTTTCCAAAAAGTAGAAGAGGAGGGAATACTTCCAAACTCCTCCTATGAAGCCAGCATCACTCTAATACCAAAACCAGGCAAAGACCTCACCAAAAAAGAAAATTACAGACCAATATCCCTGATGAACGTAGATGCAAAAATACTCAACAAAATATTAGCAAACTAAATTAAAAAATACATCAAGAAGATCATACACCATGATCAAGTGAGATTCATCTCAGGGATGCAAGGATGGTACAACATTCGAAAATCCATCAACATCATCCACCACATCAACAAAAAGAAGAACAAAAACCACATGATCATCTCCATAGATGCTGAAAAAGCATTTGACAAAATTCAGCATCCATTCATGATTAAAACTCTCAACAAAATGGGTGTAGAGGGCATGTACCTCAACATCATAAAGGCCATATATGACAAACCCACAGCTAACATCATACTTACAGCAAGAAGCTGAAAGCTTTTCACCTAAGATCGGGAACAAGACAGGGATGCCCACTCTCCCCACTGTTATTCAACATAGTACTGGAGGTCCTAGCCACGGCAATCAGACAAAGCAAAGACATACAAGGCATCCAGATTGGTAAAGAACTCAAATTGTCACTATTTGCAGATGACATGATATTGTACATAAAAAACCCTAAAGACTCCACTCCAAAACTGCTAGAACTAATATCTGAATTCAGCAAAGTTGCAGGATACAAAATCAAGACACAGAAATCTGTTGCTTTCCTATACACTAACGATGAACTAACAGAAACAGAAATCAAAAAACAATTCCATTCACAATTGCATCCAGAAGAAAAAAATACCTAGGAATAAACCTAACTAAGAAAGTGAAAGACCTATACCCTGAAAACTACAAGACACTCCTAAGAGAAATTAAAGGGGACACTAACGAATGGAAATTCACCCCATGTTCTTGGCTAGGAAGAATAAATAGTCAAAATGGCTATACTACCTAAAGCAATCTACTAATTCAGTGCAATCCCTATCAAAACACCAACAGCTTTCTTCAATGAACTGGAACAAATAGTTCTAAAATTCATATAGAACCACAAAAGACCCCAAATAGCCAAAGCAATCCTGAGAAGGAGGAATCAAACAGGGGGAATTACGCTCCCTGACTTCAAGCTCTACTACAAAGCCACAGTAATCAAGACAATTTGGTACTGGCACAAAACAGACCCACAGACCAGTGGAACAGAATAGAAAATCCAAACATTAACCCAAACATATACGGTCAATTAATATATGATAAAGGAGCCTTGGATATACAATGGGGAGATGACAGCCTCTTCAGCAGCTGGTGTTGGAAAAACTGGACAGCTACATGTAAGAGAATGAAACTGGACTACTGTCTAACCCCATACACAAAAGTAAACTCAAAATGGATCAAAGACCTGAATGTAAGTCATGAAAGCATAAAACTCTTAGGAGAAAACAATGCCAAAAATCTCTCGGACATAAACATGAGCGACTTCTTCATGAACATATCTCCCCGGGCAAGGGAAACAAGCATAAATGAACAAGTGGGACTATATCAAGCTGAAAAGCTTCTGTACAGCAAAGGACACCATCAGTAGAACAAAAAGACATCCTATAGTATGGGAGAATATATTCATAAATGACATATCCGATAAAGGGTTGACATCCAAAATATATAAAGAAGTCACGCACCTCAACAAAAAAAAAGCAAATAATCCAATTAAAAAATGGGCAGAGGATATGAATAGACACTTGTCCAAAGAAGAAAATCATAGGGCCAACAGGCACATGAAAAGATGCTCCACATCGCTAATCATCAGAGAAATGCAAATTAAAACAACAATGAGATATCACCTCACACCAGTGAGGATGGCCAACATCCAAAAGACAAACAACAACAAATGATGGCAAGGATGTGAAGAAAGGGGAGCCCTCCTACACTGCTGGTGGGAATGCAAATTAGTTCCACCATTGTGGAAAGCAGTATGGAGGTTTCTCAAAAAACTCAAAATAGAAATACCATTTGACCCAGGAATTCCACTCCTAGGAATTTACCCTAAGAAATCAGGAGCCCAGTTTGAAAAAGACAGATGCACCCCTATGTTTATCGCAGTGCTATTTACAATAGCCAAGAAATGGAAGCAACCTAAGTGTCCATCAGTAGAGGAATGGATAAAGATGTGGTACATATACACAATGGAATATTATTCAGCCATAAGAAAGCAAATCCTGCCATTTGCAACAACATGGATGGAGCTAGAGGGTATTTTGCTCAGTGAAATAAGCCAAGCTGAAAAAGACAAGTATCAAATGATCTCACTCATCTGTGGAGCATAAGAGCAAAGAAACAAACTGAAGGAACAAAACAGCAGCAGACTCACAGAACCCAAGAATGGACTAACAGTCACCGAAGGGAAAGGGACTGGGGAGGATGGGTGGGAAGGGAGGGACAAGGGGGAAAAAGGGGCATTACGATTAGCAGACATAATGTAGAGGGGGCACGGGGAGGGCTGTACAACTCAGAGAAGACAAGTAGTGATTCTATAGCATCTCACTACGCTGATGGACAGTGACTGTAATGGGGTAGGTGGGGTGGACACTGATATAGTGCGCAGTTTTGTAACCATAATGTTGCACATGTAATTGTAGATTAATGATACCAAAAAAAAAAAAAATACAGCCCACCCTTCAGCCTGCAACATTTGTGAGCTTAGTAGGTTTTTTGTTTTTATTAACAGATTAGGTGCATTACATTGAGTGGAAAGAGGCAAAAGAAACACCTAGGCTGTTCTGGGCCAAGGCTGCAATAGGCAAATTTTCTTCAGACTACTAATTAATTAATTTGTTTATTTATATGGTAATAATGCTGAGAAGAGGTTGGCAAACTACAAACCCGTGGACCAACTTTTCTCTAACCTTTCCTCTATGTGCTGTTGTCTCTCAGCACCTAAAGCTTCCTGCCTCTGTTTCTATGGCTTCCTTAGGCCAGCTGAGTTCATCTCTAGGCAAGAGAAGATCTAGCCTCACCCAGTCTGAGCATATGCTGCTCTTTTGGGTTACGAAAGTCTGGCAAGCCTTCCTGGCAAGACTTTCTTTCCTTTTTTTTGTCTTATTAAGGTATCATTGATATACATCTTTACAAAGGTTTCACAAGAAAGACAATGTGGTAATTACATTCACCATTATAGAGTCCCCCCCATACGCTATTGCAGTCACTGTCCATGAGTGTAGTAAGATGCCAGTCCCTATTCATCCTCTCTGAGCTACCCTGTCTTCCCCGTGACCCCCCACACACCATGTGCACCATCATGATACCCCTCTATCCCCTTCTCCCTCCCCACCTGCCGTCCCCCACCCCTCCCCTTTGGTAACCACTAGTCCCTTCTTGGAGTCTCTGAGTCTGCTGCTATTTTGTTTCTTCCGTTTTGCTTCCTTGTTATACTCCACAAATGAGGGAGATCATTTGGCACTTGTCTTTCTCCACCTGGCTTATTTCACTGAGCATAATATCCTCCAGCTCCATCCATGTTGTTGCAAATGGCAGGATTTTTTTTCTTATGGCTGAATGGTATTCCATTGTTGTGGGGAGCAGGATATGCAAGAGCCATAGTAACTCCATCTTGGGCTCTCGGACTCCATCTTAGAGACTGAGTTTTGAAAGTGCACAAATGATTTCAGTTTCACATTCTGAGAAATGTGTTTAGGTTTCGGTTTCGATTGCTTTCGTGCCAGTGTTCTCACTCAGGTCCGCTGCTTACGTCAGAGACAACTGCGCGTGCACACAACTCGGTGCGTAATTGGAATTTGTAGATCGCTTCATTAGCATATAGGGCAACCAATCAGAAGAGACCTCACCCCATGAATGCTATATATACTCTGCTGTTTCCGCAAATAAACGAGACTTGATCAGGAATCTGTCGTCTCCATTCTTCGTGTCTCTTGTCTCCTTCCAAATTCCCACTCCCTCTCTCCAGGTCCTCGTTGATGTCCCGCGGGATGGGACACATTGAGTATATGTACCACATCTTCTTTATCCATTCACCTACTGATGGACACTTAGGTTGCTTCCAGATCTTGGCTATTATAAACAGTGCTGTGATAAACAAAGGGGTGCCTGTCTTTTTGAATCTGAGAAGTTGTTTTCTTTGGGTAAATTCCTAGGAATGGGATTCCCGGATCAAATGGTTTTTGTTTTTAAAATGGTATTTTTTTTAATTTTGTGATGGAACTTAAAAATGGTATTTTTAGTTTTTTGAGGAACCTCCATACCGCTTTCCACAATGGTTGAACTAGTTTACATTCCCACCAGCAGTGTAGGAGGGTTCCCCTTTCTCCGCATTCTCGTTCCTGGCAAGACTTTCATGTTAAACTGCTTAGGGTTCCTAAGATTCAAAGAGCCAAAATTGTTCCCTTTAGCCTTTCCCAGCTGGGCAAACCCACATGCCTGCTGGGATGACTGGCTCTTCTCTATGAACCTCTCAGAGGCAAACAGTGGGAACGGTCAAAGCTACACAAGTCTGCTCCTTGCTTGTTCCTAACACACTTTACACCTTAGATAGGCTTACTCTTCCTCAAGTCCCTTAGCCCGTTGTACTTACCTTGCCCTGAATTATGGTGTACTGTATATTCGTGATTTGTCCATATAAACTTTGTAATCATTTTACCTTTGATGCCTTTAGGCATGAGTATCAGCGTGCTATTCCTGTTACAGAGAAACCCCAGCTCCGTGACTTGCCAGCCAGGTGACCTTAAGTGAACTGCTTAACCTAAATCTGTTCCTTCACCTAAGAATTGGATTTCTCCTTTTCAGGGTATACTGAAACTGAACAAGGTGAAGTATGTGAAGCTCTGAGTTGGGGCCCAGAAGAGAACACACCCTCAGTCAACGGGAGATGCCCACAGGCGCAGATGAGTTGATGAGCAAGCTGTAGATTAGGCCCTCCAGGTCAGCTTTCCCAGGACACTGGCCCTACGCTATGAGCCAGGGTTGTGTCCCCTGAGTAATGACCTGGTGGCGGGTGTTCCAGAAAACACAGGGCAGCCAAGCTTTCGGCTAGATGTGGAGGAACGGGATGCAAAAGCAAGACATTTCACACACAGAAATTCCACCACAATATTTCTAGAGGCGCTATTCAAATTCCCTTGTTGCAAAAAACACGATTGAGATTAGCAGGGCATTAACTTGGGCTTACTGTATCACAACAAAAAAGTTAATCTGCTCTTATAATAATGCGAATGACCTTGAACCAAATACAAGATGAAAATCCACATTCAGAAATAAAATCAAGATGTTGTTAGAACAATTAACGAAGATCTAATAAACACTGTAAAACCTCACAGAAAGAATAAAAGACCTAATAAATGCATAGATGATGCTGTATGTATTAAGATATCAATTCTCACCAGATCTTATTTTATTTGTATAAACCCAATCAAATTCCCAACAGGAATTTTTTAAGGGAAAACATAGGTACTAATGTTAATCCTAAAGAGCAAATAGTTATCACATACATGTGCACACACTCATACACAACCAAAACAGGTGTAAGATGGGGTAGCTTCCCTATCATGTACAAAATAAATCATCCATCTACAAGATCAAAGCAGTGGGATATTGGTGCAGGAATAAGAAATGCTTGCAAAGGGTCAGGGGTTTATGCCACCCAAGGGCTTTAAAGCAGACTGTACTGTACTATTAACACAATCATGCATCTTTATTATCCCTTTTCAGATGATGAGCTGAGGTCAGAAAAGTTAAGAGACCTGCCCAAGAACATACAGGCCCAAGGCAGGGGTCTGTACCCAGCCGATTCAAGTCCCACGTATCTCACAAGAAAAATATTAGCATCCATTATCGGCAGAGATCATTAAAAAAAATTACTAAATAATGTGGTATAAAAATGCACAAAGGATGTTAACATGCAATCACATTAATATGTAAATGGTTAATATACATATTAAAAAGTTCAGTCTCATAAGAACTAAATATAAGCTCAAAGAGCAATGTAGGATATTAAATATAAGCTCAAAGAGCCATGCAGAAGGATAGTCACTGCAGCTTTTTTTTATAAACTTAAAATACTGGAGTGAACCTAAACTGCCCATCAACAGAGAATAGTTGAAACAAATCATTGCATATCATGCTATCGGATATTACTTAAGAAGTAAACCTACATGGGCTGACATGGGAAGATGTCCACGATATATCATTAGAGGGAAATGAAAGCAAATCATAGAATACACAGATTTTTGCCCATTTGAACATTCATACACCTATGTTGAAACAGGCATTTTTTAAAAGGATCCACAAGTATTACACCAAACATTACGAGTGGATACTCTGGGAAAGAAGGTAGGATTAGGGTTTAGGAGCTGAAAGGGATTTTTCCAGTGTATTCAATATTCTTCTATATAATTAAAAATGTTTCTGTAATTTTGAAAAGACAAAAGCAAGTAACAAGGAACTTACTACTTTGTGTTTCAAAATAGTATTGCTTCTTTTGTATTTCAAAAACCAAGAAGTATAAACCAGTGAAAAGAAAACCCTAAAAACCAACTAAAGAGAATAAAAGAACAGTGATAAGAAAATTATGTATTAAGAACAACTACTGACACCTACAAAAAGCAACTGAAACAATAAATTTTATTGTTTACATAATGATAGGCTCTGGACAAAGTGAAGACAATGGAAACAATAACAACACATTTAAACTCCTATCACAAATTCATCTGTTACAAATTTCCAGTGGTTCAACATATTAAAATGCAAATATATAAAGAAAAAAAACCAAGAAATATAAATACTCAGATTTTTGCAGCACAATACAATAAATGTCCCTTAAAAAAAAGTCTGCTGTAATTGTGTATTTTATTCTGACAGTAATTCAAAACACAAAATCACACATTTTCCTATACTTGCCCAAAATCTGGATCTGGGGATTGCAGTATTAGAGAAGTATGCAAAAAGAAGAACAACTTCAGTGCGCAGAAACAAAGCATTGTCCATATTTTAATGCACTGAGGCGCAAAAATTTCAGTTCCAAAAAGCCAATCATTGCTATACGCGGATAAATAAAACAGATTTGACAATACTTTTATAATCAAACCCAACTAACATTATACTAAAAATATATATGTATATATATATTTATATGCAATACCTATTTTAGAAAAAAAGGTGCCTTGGTGAAAATGATTCTGAAAATAGTCACTTGATGCACATTATGTACAAAACCTTCTATATAAAAAATTAAACTATTTTCAATGAAATTCCATGTTCACATCCCATCTGAAAACTGTACTGGAAAGATAAACAGGTCCACCTAATGGTTTCTGTCTAGAATCACGGCTAAGGCAGTTCTCTTCCCAGGGGCTCTTTTTCACCAGCTCTACATCACTACACTAATATAGACAAATATTACACAGATGCAGTCTGACATGCCTATGTGTTATTACCTGGAGCGTCTGGTTCACTGTTAAAAGAGGGAATAGTTTATAGTCACTACAAAGAATATCTTTTCTTAAAATATATTGTTTCTCTATTCCAAATTAAGCGCTTACTTAAGACATTAAGAGGCTGATAAGCCACTCCATTTGGTGTCCATATCAATAGCCCTATAAGAATGAACTCTCTATTGGAATAGCTAGAAGTTTCCACTAAAGTAATAGTGCACCCTTCACCTGCATAGAATCAATTTGGCTTAATAGCTCTTTTGCCCCCAGAACATCAGTCTGGGGTTCAAATATGCTCTTAAAGGTTCACCTCAGATATGAGAAAACATCTCCTACAGGCAATGTGAGGATATATAGGGTAACAGAAGTTGTTAAAATCTGTTGGATGAGTCTTACAGCATTCCTCATTTGAAGCAACTGCTAAAGGTTAAGAGTGGAAACAAAAATAGAAAAGACTGGGGCAATGAAGTTGAGTCAGCCAAATATGTACACCAGGGACCACTTCACTAAGTCTTTAAACAAATTACTGCAGTGACCTGGTATCTCTGGCTCATTTTTCTAAAAGCACTGAGGATTTGAAGCTTAAAAGGTGAAAAATGGAATACCCTTAGAAAAGGGGAACAGTCTGAGGCAAAAGTTGTAGGCCTGTAAATATATATTTTATATGCACACACAATTGTGCATATTATTCTGTATATATTTACATACATATTCACAAGATGCCCTGCAGTGTACTTCAAAAGGCCTTTATTAAAGAACTGATTCTAGTATAGGCCCTAGAGTTCTTACCATCTGTATAAGAAACAAATGTGCATATAATCACATCATGTAAACTTTGTCAACAAAAACATTGCTAGTAACACTAGGTTAAACAGATTCTACCAATCAGTGATGTAATCAGAACATTTCTTACAGTGAGAATCAAAATAACGAAAAAAACAATTGGATTTCAAATTCACAAGAAAAAAGACGTTCAGCATGGTAAACAAGAACAAAGTTCAGATTCCAGAGTAGGGGAAAATATCAAAACATTATAAATCTCCTGGAATGCAGTTTAATCACTGCATCAGTTTTAGAAAAATAGACTCAGAATGAGTGGTGCTGCTATGGATTCTCTCAACACATCAACCCATATGTTTATCTTTTTCCTCTTTTGTTTCCAGCTGGAGGTTTTTTCAACTGAAGGAGTTGTCCTCCTGTCCCAAAGCCTGCAGAGGCAGGATTGGACACCCCGAACGTCAAACCAGCTGATGCGGTGATGCCAGGGTTGCTGAAGTTAAACCCAGATGTGCTTGAGCTGCCAAAGCCTTATGTTTAGGGAAGAAAATATTCATGTCAGAAGTAAATCACAAAAACAAATTTAAAAATGGGGATGAAAGGCAAATTTGTAGCTGAAAGAACATATAATTTTAAAAAACAGAAAATATCTTAGGGCCCTAAATATCTAGAATGGAATTTTACAGGAAAATAGTTTAGCTTAAACAACTAAGTGACACCTTTAAAGACAGAAGTGTAGTGATCTAGGCCAAAAGAGAAACCTTAACACAAAAAAATGAAAACCTACAGAGAACTTCAAGTTGTCAGACACATTCTTACTAATTAAATATAACAAGGTGCCTTTCTCCTCAGCTCCTCCAGAAACATATTATCAACATGTAGAAGACTTTCATAATCTTTGGCTCCACAATTCTAAGTCCTCCAAGAAAGCTTCAGCCCACAATTTTCAGAACAGTGAACACACTGAAGAGCAGTACCTAGTGTTTTGAGTCTGTAAGAATGCTTGGATACTGAGGACCAACTACTATTGCCTAGTTAACTCATATGAGCATATATGATTATAATCCTGATACCAGTGAATTCTACTATTATCTTCCTCTGTTGGAATTGACTTTAAACACCATTTAATATTACATGGAGATTCCTTCAAATTCCCTCACTTTAAACACAGTTTCATCAGTATTATACCATTGTTTTAGACGTGTTATTTATCCCTAAAAATTGCACATTAAAAAAGCCATTATTTACAAATACAGAGGAAATGTATATGGAATTTGGAATCTTCTAAAACAATCAAAAGATATATGTATCTATTTCGAAAATGAACAAAGAACTCAATCACCCTTTGTAAGCCTGGTATTCTTAAAACCAAAGGGACTTATAACTAAAGAACATCCCTCTGGAAGGGAAATCATTCTCCTGAATGAATGATGATAAAAACTGGGTTAAATTTTTCACAACGATGGGTTCACTTTTATGATAACAGAGAAAACTGTTGAACCATTAAACTGGATTTTGGGTTTAAAAGATCTCTACTTAGTTAAGGCAAGTTATAATTATTTATTATATCACATAATAAATCTAGTTATAAATATTTTACAAACTGTTAGCTTATAAGAGAGATAAAGCTATATAATTATTAGGCTTGCATGCTTCATCCAGGGAGCAGAAACTGAGATAGGGACTTTTTTTTTGATATTGGAAATAACAATGCTTATACTTTCAAATACTTTGCACCTTTAAATTTGCCTGAAATTCAGGCTGAAACACAAACCTGCACTAAGACTTCCTGAGGGTTTATTTGTTGTTCCAAATCCAAATGTGGAGGCCCCTGTGGTGCTGCATCCAAAACCAGAGCTAGTTCCAAATCCTAGTGGAGGTGATAGAGAAATATACAACGGCACGTAAAACACACGTCAACGGATACTGACAAGTAAAACCTAAAATTATCAGAGATCTAATAAACAGTGTTGAAAACATGGCCTTACTACAGAAATCTGTTATTTACTCCTTTGCATAAGATAAGACTTTTGGAAGAACCAGATTAATTCTCTAATAAAACATTTATATTTAGAGTACGTTTATGTCCCATCACTAATTTTTAAAGAGCAAGACCATAAAAAACAAGATCATATTAGCTTTTCTCTTCCATATGGACTAGAAACTTTAGTGACTATTCAAGCATGACTTCAAACAGATAAAAACATCTATGTAGGGATATTTCATTTGGAAAAAAAAGAGCCTCACTAAACTCATAAATAAGCATGACATGCACAACAATTTGAACACCAAGTACCACCAGGTAATTTTACGCTGTCTGCTTTTACCAAAACATTTTCACTTAAGACGCTTTACCACTGAAAAATTGCATAACTACGTAACAGTCAATCACTTTCAATGCAGTCAGTAGTAGGAGCTCCTGCTAGTGCCAGCTGATGCCAACAATGAAAAATTAAGAGTGGGAGCATAGTATTTTTCTCTTAGCAATACGGTAGTCACAGTTTAAATAAATAAGTATTTTTCATCATAGAAAGTTCAAGAGGAGAACTCGAAGACTTGTTTCCTCTCTCCTATAAGTCAAGGGCTCTAAAAATAAAATTTAAATTCTTCTTAGCTACTTTGCTTTTCTAAAATACCAAGCTGGAAAGTATTATTGCCTGTAACCCTAAGAAACATGATGGTAAACTAGACTATAGATCATAAGAATTATGCTGTCTGCCATAACCCTAGTAATTCCTAATAGAGTCTGCTATATTAAATAACCGTGATAGCCTCCCTACCCTATAGGCTTCCCCTCTTACGATGGTATGTTTTAGTGGGAATCAGGCAACGTTCTTCATTATGACCATGCACGTGTCAAAATACAATCAAGTTTCAATTATTCATACCAGAGAATTGTGAATGCATTTGTATTTAGCGTGATGATCTGCAGAAGACTTACCTTACTAATTGGAGTTAACTTAAGAAACTATTAAAATAAATTTAACTGCTTATGTATAGAAGTATGCATAAAGGCCAATATGCCATAAGTGCTCAGGAAAGGACAGAAGCTGCTCAATTTAAAATAAAATTATTTCCCCATTTAAAGTGTTCACTTTCAGAAAAAGCAGGTTAATGATTAGGAGAATGTACGTCCATTAGTAGTTTGGACTCCAAACTGATACTGATGACTACTAATTTTTTTAAGTTAATTAAATGTATTAAAACAAAGTCATTTTCAAGTTCATATTTTAGGATACTGCTTTGAAAATATGAACAGCCCTACCACTTAATTTTAATACTATTTTATATTTACTATTCACAAAAGTTGAAGTGGTTTTATAAGTTCTAAATCTAATATAGAATGCATTAGGTTTGGGGAGAATCGTTTTTGCCAAATGCAACCTTAACTTCCAAAACAGCAGATCCTCTTAGAAATGTTTTCTAGGCTAGTATCAGTTCGGTGTCTAACAGTCCAAGGCAATAGTAGAAAAGTTAAAGTGTACCTCCAAGGTTTGAAGAACCTAAGCCACTTGATTGCAAGCCAGAGCCAATACCAGAGCCGAATGGTGCTCCAAAACTAACTCCCAGAGACGGCTGTGGCCCTGGTATGGAAAAAAAAAAAAAAAAAAAAATGGGGGGAGGAAGGAGGGAAGAAAAACAAATTTGCCTTACTCTTTCAAGATTAAAGTTTCTTTATGAAATTATTTTTTAAATGAACAGTGATTACTTCTAACAAATTCTGTTTACTAAAACTTAGCTTTCAGGATGTCTCCCCAGCCTAATTTACCTGTCCCAAATGATTTACGTATCAAAAAAAAATGTTTTAACTTGTTCACACGAGACAATTGAAAGAGGCTCATTGCACTGAAATATGAACGTTACTTTAATTTGAAATCTTTAATGTATTGTAAATTATAGTTCTTTTAGTTTTACTTCTAGAATGATTTTAGATCTCCCCACTTGTTTTCTGATAAAATTAGCTGGTGTAATCAGTAAAGGTTTTCACTTTTTTTTTTTTAAACAAGCTCCTTCCGTTAGAGTCAAGTCTCAACTGATGAAAAGAGACTGACGCTAACATGGCAAAACTATCATGTTACTTCATAAGAGTAAGTACCCAAAAATCTAGGCATGATTTTTTTATATGAAATATAAATGATATATACAATAAATAGATAAAAAACAAGACAATGTTTTATTTTATTAAATTTATTGTTCATTTTAAAGCAAATCAATTACACAGTAACATGACAATTCCAACTTGTTCACAAAAAGTGGTAATTGAGTTCTATTGTTAAGCTCTGCTACATTACACCACTTATCACCTGATTAAATAAGATAGATAATGACCATTTACAAAGGCACCGCTGTGTACCTTGACAGATTCAATACATTCAAGATTTCAATTCAGAAGTTTCTTTCCAACATTTTGGGAAATGTACTCAGATGCAGAACGGTTAGTCATCCTTTTCCCATTTGTTACTTTAAAGATTTTGGCTGAGTTTGTTTGGCATGAATAGCATCAAACTTACTAGCCTCTCTTTTTAACTACTACTCTTTTTTTTTAACTAAGCAGAATACAAAAATCTAAAAATCTCTCATTTGATAAATAATTTATGAAAACTATTCAATAAATTTCATAGTACAATCTTCAGTCTTGTCTTTTTTCAAGCACAGTGATCAGTGCATCTCAAAGTTGAGGGAACTGCCAAAGTAATATGCAGACTGAAATTTAAACTCTTCAAAGAAATCAAAGCCTTCAAGCTGTTTAATGAAGAACGAGGTTTGTATCTTCAAAAGGTAGTGTAAAATTATAAAGCATTAAAAAAAAACCCAAAACAAAGAAAACTAAGGAACTACATTTTGCTACACTGGGACAGAAACTGGACTTTCCAAATAGCTTCTACCCAGAAAAGAGAAAATAAGGACTAATTGCAGCCAGTGTTCTTACACTACTGTTAAAAATAAATTAAAAGGATTAAAATTTTTACATCCAGTTTGAAATCAATTTTAGAATAAAATACCCACCTAGCAGCTCTTTTGTAAAATGTTACTATAGGAAAAAGAAACTAAACATATTATTCTTTACTTCTAACAAAAATATGTAGAAAACACATGTCCAGTTTCTTTAACATTGAGAGACTTAAGTGTCACATGTTACTCAGAGGCACTGCTGGTGGAAGACCCTAAGGAAGAATGCACACACCACAGCCCTCAGCTGACAAATAGGAGTTACTCAAATACCACGCTTTTTGTTGTGTGTGGGTCTGTTTTTAAGAGCAACTCTATTATCAATATTCAGGGTATAGGTCATCAAGAACTCTAACAATGACAAGACTTTCCATTGCACAACAGGTACATATTTTGAGTTTTGTACCTTCACACAAATTCTGAAGGCAACATCATTTATAAAACTAGTAGGCAAATGTATAACATTTTTTAATAGTAAAAACTCATGATAAGTATCTCCCATGCCAAAGTATTAGCATATATTATACTCTGGCCACCACATAAATTAGTTTCCCTATTAGACAGTAGAATCTAAATCCTTCAGGCAAAAGTTACGTAAACAATTCAAGAAGTCTGTTTCAAAATCTGAATAGTCATTCAATGAGAGGCTTAGTTCCATAAATAAAATGAAATTAGTAGTATTATATCCCAATGATTGCCCAAAGTGAAATCTTCATGTAGAGTAACATTTTACAAAAGTTACCATATAATATAGTCATACACAACAAAATCAAGTTTAGCACTGTAATTCGTATTTTCCAGAATAAATTCTACTCTCTTAAAAGTAAAACTGCATTCACAGGAAAAGGACTAAAGTGCTAACATTTTTTAGTAATTTGCAATGATCATTCAAAATACCTAACGTAATTAGTATGGTTATTCATAAGTTATATTTTAAAAATAATAGTTTTTCTTAAAAAAAAAAAGTCTTTCCCCAATTTGAAAATTTTCACTCTTATTGATTTAATGGGGAATGTTCCTTTGGTTGTTAAATAAATACAACAAAATCACAAAACCACAAGAAACTAAACTTTAATACTTAAAGCTTCCTATTTAACACTACACCTTAAATGTCCAAACCTACACTAAAAGCTAAAAAATAGGAATTACTAACAAAATGTCTCAGCTCTCCTTAAAAACAGCAGCTAAGTCACACGAGAAAAGTATTATTATGTAAACATCAAGAACTTTTAAAAGTGTCAAAACACAACAGCAAAACTTAATCCCAGTACATTAGCTTAAAACAATCTATCCTAAATTAAGATTATACTGAAAGGCCTAATGTAAATGTCTCAAGCTTTTTAAGAAGCTTCAGAAGCACTGGTGGACAAGTGTACTCAAGATCTACCAACATGTAATTTATCCGTGTAGTGATGCTTATTTCATACTTAAATGGCCTGCTGGTTTTTCCTCAATTCTCTTCAGCCTTCAGAAGCAATAATCATAATCACACAGGCCTGAACTCTATTACATGTATTTTTTTCATAAAAAAACACTGAAGAAGGATTAAGAGGTCACTTATGTCCATACCTCCACCTCCATGAAAGCCTACACAGAAACCATATTACATGTATTTTTTTCATAAAAAAACACTGAAGAAGGATCAAGAGGTCACTTACATCCATACCTCCACCTCTGTGAAAGCCTACACAGAAACCATCTTCATAAGGGAGCAGCCTAAAATGTCATCTGCTTTTTTACATTAATGAAGTAAAAAATCCATATTAAGCAAAAACAAAACCCCTCTGACAAATCAAATCGTGCACAGATCAACAGTGATGTATAAAAACAGCACACAAGCTTCATCTAGATGGTCTTTAAAATTTGTGACTGGCACTTAGAATAAGATTTCATCAAAGTCACCGGACATAAGGATTAAGTCACCAGATACAAAGCACAATGCAATAAACAGGGACATTTCTAAACGGGCTGTAACTCATAAAATCAGGACCTATCTAAGAAAGCTCATAAATCTTGCTGTGGTGGTGACATGACTAAAATAATCAACATTCTAACTGGAGGGGCATAAAGGTATGAACTGTGGAGCCAGAGAAACATTTAGACAAACAAAAGGAAAAACAAGAGAAGACACAATGCAACACTGTTACTACTAATGGTTAGCTTCTCCGTTCTAAAAATCCAGACAACTAAAAATGAAAACACTATTAATAATGCTTAGGATGATAAGTCACAATTTCTGCCACCTGATTAGGAAGCCCTTCTGTGGGCTTCAAAACTGCAGGGAACACAGAAAGCAGTTTCCCCAAAGCCTGGCAAAAGTCAGACAAAATGTGAGCATATGAGCAAAAGCCTCCTCAAGATGATTACTGTAAATCGGGCTGATATTCTCCACCACCATCGAGAGCAAAGACCACATCTATACTGTCAACCTTTGTATCCCTGGAGCCTAGCACACAGTAGGCACTCATATTTATAGATTGAACATATCTTAGTATGTCCACGAGCCCAAAAATGTAGGAGTGAAAACCTACAAACTTCTCAAGACTGTCTACATAAGTTAAAACAAAAAAACCTTGGCAAGTGGCTTTGCTTCAACTTTAGTTGTATACCACAGAATATACTTCACTTACAGCATAACATTTTAGGTAACTGGCTTTTCTCAAGTTTTATTTATTAGAATGGAAATCCCTTATGTTTAAAAAACATTTACCAAACCCATGCTTATCAGATCTATTTCAGGATTAATATTGGCTCTAAAAAGTAAATTGATACTATGGTTGGTTGATTAGGTGGTTAAATAATCATAAGAACTAATGACCATAATTATGGGATGGATTCCTATAATGACTTGATAGGAATCCATCCCATAATTTTTTTTTTCCCCTCCATAACTTCAGAATGCAATCCTTTGCTCCAGCCAGCTAGAGAACTACTTTATAGTGCTTATGTGAGCCACTGTTCACATGGGTCCAGCCATGGAACGTGGAGGATTTGGCATAAATTCATCAGCAGCCATTTACTGATAGTAAGTCAATTCTCTCATCTCCAAATGTGAAGAACAATTTTTTAAGCTGCCAATAGTGAAAACAAGAGAATGAATGCTTCTGTAATAGAGGCAGCCTAAACGCAGTCTACAAACGTATGGTTTTTCTTCTCTTTTTATATTGTAATTTCCTACTGGACTATATGAAACTTTCAGAAAGACACATGCCATAGAATAACTAATAAGCATTACTCAACAATTTATGAATGAGAAAAGAATCATCCACTAAGACTATATTTTTCTGTCAAACTTCAAGCCTGACAAAAAAGGGACCACAGGAGTAAAAAGACATAATCATCTCTGAAAGACACAGTACCAAGCCAAGTGCTGCAAGAACTAGACCACAAAATGCTTCTGTCGGCAAAAGTGAATTACACCAAGGACTAAAAAAATACCTGCTTCCTAGTATCTCACCAATTATTTTCATCATCTGCTCAACCTCCCAGGTCATACTTCTTAATGAGCAATCCAGAGCATTTCAGAACACTTTTCTCCTACCATGCGACTGTTCTGCTCATTTTGAAAAGGTGCAAATAATTCTAGCATGTACCTTCTTCCTAATTTGATTAACAGGGCCTACTGTTTCCAGTCAATGTACATACAAACAAATCTATTGATCTTCAACACACATTCAATCAATAAAAACATACTTCAGCCTGAATGTGGGTACTCCGTAATTACTATATGAGGAAAAACAAGAATGCACCATCTATCAGTATCATATATGAAAAATGCAATGTACGGCTGGATTATCTCTAAAACAATACAATCACGATTTTAGAATCTGCTATTCTTAAATGTAATTTGGTAATGAACACCATGTTCTAAGGGCATTTATAGCAATACAGCAAATAACATTAAGTAAATTCACAATATTCAATATCTAATTGATGTATAATTATTGCTAAGACTACCCTGCATTTTTTAAGTCAGGTATTATAATTGTGTCCATCACAATTTTTAGATTGTAACAGCTATTCATAGAAATTTCTTCAGTGCTAACATAAAAGGAAGACTTATAAAAACGCACATAAATGTTCTGCATTGTAACAGTAAGAAGCTATAACTTGAATGCATTCAGACCTGTAGCAGGCTGTTGCTGCTGTGTAAGTGTGGCAGCCATGGCGACGGCTGCTGCGTTTGGCATGCTGCTGAAAGGCATGGGTCCAGTAGTGACTCTGGGTGCATTCTGCCACTTCTTGGCTTCTGCTCGCCTGGCTTCAAACACATCTACAGCATCTCCCAAGAACATTTTTCTATAGCCAAGGTACTGTTCTTTGAGCACCTAAAGGAATAAAAAGTGGTTAATCAAGTTCTGTGTTAATTTTGGTAATATGTGAACAAATATAACTATGAAATAAGTTAGCAGAGAGATCAAAGATATTGCCAATATTACACACTGTCCCTGAACTTCAGGTTGGGGTGCCAGTGATGCATGGGCGTGAAGGGAGGAGCCTGGGCACTCCGCCACTCCTTTGAGAATTTTCTTCCCTATTCTTGCCGAATGTCTTCACAACAAACTGTCTAAAATATCCTGGCTTTGTGGTGCCCTCTTTAAAATGAGTTGTTAGCGAGGCTTTCAAAGAAGCAAAGTAGTCTATCTAAAATTCTGCTTTCATTAGTCCAGTTTTCCCTCTAATGTCCAACATTCTGATAACTTTTAGATTGAAGAGGCTTAAAAAGTACTAAATATATATTTGTTAAATATCTTTTTAAAAGGCCTGGGTGACACATGTTAAAATGTGACCTCAGCAGAATAGAAAGAGGGCTTATACTTTATCAATACTGTTTGACCATTTTACAATGTGACTGACTCAGGCTGAGCTTGGATAACCAAACCAGGTAGGGGCATGCGGAAGTGAGTTTATAATTTCAGAGTAACAGAGAAAAATTACCAAGTTCACAAAATGGACTGGTTTACTCAATGCAACCAACATCTGCCTTGATTAAAGCCATTAACAGGAATTTATTTCACATTAAAATTATTAAATATTTTCATTAAAGGCTTAATCTAACTTAGATCGGTTTTATACCACTTTGTGAAGAGATGAAGAATTTTCATATTTCCTTCCTGTTCTAAGCAGAAATTAATAAATACTAGGCTTTTTGGTATTAACAAATAGAGCACTTAGAAAACTTAGTTATTTACAGTATTTAAAAGCTATCATCTCCTTTTGTGTGAATGCAGCATATGATGCTCCAGTTCCAAACTCCTATCTTTATAATGTACTGCCAAAAGCTATCAATTGGGAAAAATGCAGTCAGATAGTGATATCGGAAAAACAAATCTTTTAGAACTGACCTCCCCCAGATTTACCCTCCCTTTTACTATGCAGTCACACCCACATAGCCATACAGTGTTTGGCATAAATAGCCCATACATTCGTGTTCTATTTCAGATACTAGAAAATACTGACTTTGGACTGGAAAAAGACAGGTAAAAAAAAAAAAAAAAGAAAGAAAACCTGACATCAGCCAAGATTTATATAATTAATTGATAAAATGTCCAGTTTTGTCACTGAGGCCTGGCTAGATCAGGTAGTTTAACCCGGTTTCAGCAGATAATCTCATGAAAAACAATACAAAATGAACAACAAAATACCTCTTATGAAATAAGTGTTAAGTGAACAAACCTAGAAATTATAGTTAGTTCACTAAATGCAGCTGAAAATAAATGACAACATATGAAACCTGATCATGAAACATCCTTTGGTTCTTGGGAATGTGTATTAAAAAAAAGAGTAGGTCCAAATTTCATGTAAAGTTTATCCAAAATGATCTGGGGATGTTTTGTACAAATCTCTGTCTTATTGTTTTATAGTCATGAAAAGGGTATTTTTCAAACCAGTGGGGAGAAACAGCCTTTGAAAAAGCAAGTATATTTACAAATGACATGTCTGAGACTTGCTTAAAACACTCAGGGAGAAAAGCATCTCTGTGCGGAGAACTGGTAAAGCAAGAAGCAGGATCTTGGTAGTGGCTGAAGCTAGGCGGCAGGTACTGGCATTCATTATAACATACATATATATATATATATACACATACATATATATAGTCATATGTACTTCTGTGTATACTTGAAAACTTTTACAATAAAGGTAAGGGAAAGAAAACATCTGCATAACACAGACTTCAGAGTGCAAATGGAGAATCGTCTCTGGCACTTCAAAAAACTACAGTAATTATTTATTATAAACATAAAAATTTTAAGAAAATCTAATAAAAACTCATCCTTTAATACTAAGTTATCTTAAAGATTTGGTTTACAATTTTAAATCTATTAAAGCAAAAAGTCTGATGTGTGCTCTTTTCCAAAATGGTATAGCTTAAATGATTAACTTAAAAAAACTATTACTACCCATCAAATTAAAATAAAAATGAAAATATTGGTAATCTCAATTAAACTATTCTACATAGTCAGTAATTTCTTTAGACTTATGTTTAGATGTTTTGATTTTTAAAGGTTTTTCCAGTTGTAACTCCAAGAATTTGATATTTGCTTGATTAACTGGAAAAGGTATACTTATACTTAAATTTCACTTAAATAAATTTTAAAAATTAGTATTACATGAGCTTCAAAATAGTCAATGACCACTTACTTTATTTACATGATTTAATAAACACAAAAGTTCCTTGTATTTAGAAGACACAAGTATTTGTAAAAGCAAGTTATTTTACGCAATGGTCAATAAACATATAAAATATACATAAAATTAAAGCAGTGCAAAATGATTTTGCTACTTTTCTTAAGTGCTGTTTATAGTAGCAAAGAGATGGAAATAACCTCGATTCAAAAAAATTTTTTAAAGAGGAAATGGAAATAACCTAAATATCCAACAAAAGTAACTATGCACATAAAAGGTTAAAGTAGCTGTGCATACACATACAATGAAATCCCACGTAACTACTAAAAGTAATGTTAAAGCAATATGTGTACTAATGCAGAAAGTTGTTCACAATATACTATGAAATAACAGATTGCATAGGATACTTTATCTTTTTACAAAGAATAGATATTATTCATGACTGTGAGCATGATTATGGATTATTTTAGTTTTAGTCTTTTTCACTTGTATGTAATTCTGGCTCTTTCTGTAATAAGCATGGACACTTTTGTCCTCCAAATGAACAAGTACTTCACTTGGGTCTACATACGCAGATAGGTGAACAAGCATTGAAAACTTACCTTTACATTTTCATGAATAGACTGAAGTTGTGCAGCTAAAGCTACAAATGTTTGATAAATTTTCTGCATAGCCATTGACAAATCTATAAAAAGAAAATTATAATATCATGCACACATACATACATGACCAGTATTATTTTTCCATTACTGGGGTCCAATTTTTGGTAAAGTTAATGGTGTAGAAGGAAAAAAGGAACCAATATTCCCATGGATTAGAGAAGACAGCAAGCAGAGCAAGCCAACTGAGACTGACATGTCTCCATCAATAATCTGGGGAGAAGAGGCCCTAAGACTGCTTTTCTTGTAAGCATAGTAACAATTCATAATACAGCATTTCATAGTTACAGGGACTTAAGATCTAATCAAGGATTTTTAAGGAAGTGTTCTTCTGGCAGCTTAAGACAACTTGTAGTAGTTACCTAGAATGTCTACTATATAACAAAATCTTAATCTTTCTCTCAGCAAAAAAAAAAATAGTGCTATCAAAACATATTACCACAGAAAGCATGTTACCTTGAGGGGTTATGTGTGAATTGTTTGCTTGAGTGGCAAGGTGGTTTTCTAGCTCTTCGATCTGCTGTCTGTACTGCTGAAGCTGTGCCTCAAACTGCTGAACCAAGACTCGGAAGTAGCTACACGAAACAGTCCCAAGGTCAGAGCAGAGTCCAAAACCAGTATTTCCTTTACACTCAAAACACCAAATAAATAAATATATGCCCCCATCTAATCAGGGCCTTTGGATTAGTCTGATGACATAATGTATCTGTAAGTGGTACAGACATTATTGGGAAAAAAACCCAACCTAGTAAGTTATCAAGGTATCAAAAATAGATGCATATTCTCACTCCAATTGTGAAAAATGCCAATTAAGGGATAATCTACAAAATAACTTACTATTCTTCAAAATTATCAAGTCATCAGAGACAAGGAAAGACTGAAAAACTGCTACAGACTGTTCAAGATAAAGGAGAAAGAACTAAATGCAACGTGAACAAGATCCTAGAATAGAAAAGGTATGTTAGTGGAAACTAGGATCCTAGAACAGGAAAAGCACTGGAAAATCAGTCAAATTCAAGTAAGTTCTATAGTTTGGTTAATAATACTGTACCAATGTGAATTTCCTATTCTTGATAATTATACTATGGTTATGCAGTAGGTTAACAGTAAGGGAAGCAGGGCATAAGGAAATTCTTTATACTACCATTTTATAGATTTTCTGTGAATCTAAAATAAGGTAATTCTTTATACTACCATTTTATAGATTTTCTGTAAATCTAAAATACGTTCAAAATAAAAAGTTAAAAAGAAATGCAACTGGCAATCAGAGTTTACAACCAAGTACTTACAGTTCTTACATTTATCATCTGAAAACACTATAGTGTACTATAGAAAGAGGGTGTTATTACTATTACTATTCTGATAAATTTAGCCAGAGAATGCCAGAAGATAAAAAAGGACCTTGAACAGCATGCAGTCTAAAGATTATTCTATAAGAAACAGGGACTGTGAAAGCTTTTTGCAGTGAAAAATGATACATTCAATCCCTTTCAAAAAAGTTTCGATGGCAGCATGCAGAGCAAGACAAAGGGATAAATAATATAGGAAGTCCAGTGAGGAAGACATCCCATGCTAATTTGAATAAGAAAACAGGAGTATCACTGTCATTGTGAATTTCCTGATTTTGATCATTTGTGGTTATGTAAAAGTACATCCTTATGTTGAGAAAATCAGAGCTGAAGTACTTAAGCACAAAGGACATGATGTCTACAAATAATTCACTGTTCAGGGGAAAAAAACTTGTGCATACATACAGAGAGTGAGGAAGAAAACAATACAGTAAAACTGTTAACAAGTAGGGAATCTGGATGAAAGATAAAGGGAAATTCTTTGTTCTATTCTTGAAACTGTTCTGTAAGTCTGAAATTATATTTTAATAAAAAATTAAAAAGATAAAAAAGGGAAGGACCAGGAGTCCCACGTCTACTACTCCCAGGCTCAGGCCCTACTGCTAGGCCTGCACTGGTAACAGCTGTAGGTCTGGTGGGAAATGAGATGAATTGTGTGCAGTGCTAGGGCCCGGCCCTGGCATATGGTAAACATCTAAGAAATATTAGCTATTATTACCTCTAACAACATGGAAGGATATAAAAAAAAAAAGAGACAAGCTCTATACCACACGTATGGGGACTAGATGGATATACAAGCTGAGTGGTGAGATTACAGGTGGATTATTTTAATTTTACTTATCTATATTTTCTAATTTTTCTTTCTGAGGCCTTATTACCTATGTACATAAAAGCTATGTAAATAACTAAAAGGGTTAAACTATATTTAGTATGTCCTGTTTAAGGAAAGGACTATCATAAAATTATTTTTTTTGTTAAAAGTCCTTTGGGTAAAAATGTAAGTTTCTACTACCTGCAAAATTTAGTAAAGTGAACTAACCCTGTAAGTAATATGTATAAGAAGTGCAACTGCAGGATAGCACTTTAAGTCCGATCTCAGCCTTCACCTATCCTTCAATAAAATGAGGGTGAACTATGCTCCTCGTTGGGTTTTTATGGGAATTAAACTTTAAGATCCATGTAAAATACTTATTAACCCAGGCTTGCTACACAGTAAACTAAAAATTCTAGTCTACATACTGTTTTTACATTCTGCTTTCTTATAGTGAAAAAGATTCGTTTAAAAATATCCAGTAACTTACTCAGCAGGAGCTGTATTTTCATGTTGGAGTCCAGGTGGGGTTTTCTGGGTTCTCAAAGCTATTTCGGCATTCTTTAACTCCTAATAGATAAGAGGTTTGTTGTTTTTTTTAAAAGGCTTGTTAAAAAGTTAGGCTAAAAATAAAAATACCAACTAACTCTGGACTGAAATTTCAAACAATGCCATTCTTAGAGGTTCATGCTATGAAAACTTATTATGGATAAAGCTGCTTTACGACAAATTGCTAAAATCTCTTTCCAAAGAAGATAAACTACAATTTTAACAAACCATGATAAACTTATAATGAACTGGCCCAGTTTAAGAAACCATGGATTTCTATAGGATATAAAGTTAATTCACCCACAGTGAAAGACTATGCTACTGTTTAAAAATCCTTAATATGCAAATGTAGAAAACACTATTTTAAAAAAGCAAGGTAGTAATAATAATGATGTTGAGGCCAATGGCAGCATTTTCCATTCTGGGAACTTATATATATCAAGTACTATGCTAAAGGCCTTACTTATGTTATCATGATTAATCTTCAACAACAATCCTGGAAGGTAGCTAATGTTTCCCTTTTTACAGGGGAAGAAATGAAGTCAGAGACATTAAGTAATTTGCCCAAGGCCATGTAGCTGGATGACCTGAGAACAGAATCTAGGCAGCCCAATTCTTTGACTGCTTACACACTTAACCACTCTTACACTGTCTTCTACTTTTCCTCAATGCTGTATCTATCTTCTAGCCAATGGTTTACCGATGACGATATTGTTTTATCCCCTTACATTCCACATCCCCATCATTTCACTGCTTTTTCAACCTTTATTTGGAAAAAAAAGTACCTTATGTTAAGTTTATATTCCCTGTGGCAACCTCCTGCCCTCATTTTATTGCCAGACTGTTTAGTCTCTAATAGTCTCTACTGTTTTTTACTTCCATTTCACTCAACTCAGGCTGCTAGCCTATCTGACTTTAGATCAAACGTCTTTGAGGTCTGTCCCATTCAAACTCTGACCCCTGCCTACTTCGTTAAGTACTGACTCCTGCCAGGCCCAGACCTGTTCTCAGGGCTCCTGAGATACTAAACCTGCTTTTAGACCCTCAGACATGCTTAGGTTCATGCCTTTGTTCACCATCCTTCCTTTCTACCAGCGTGGTGAACACTGCCATATGTTTCAGGACTCAACACAGGGATCCTACCCCGCACAGATAACAAACGTGCCCATCTGAGCCTCTATTATCCCTTGTTCCCGGATCACATTACCTGATTTAACTCACTCTCCCTAATATAAGTGTTTTAATCCCGAACACCTATTGAGGTGCTCTGAACATATGAGATCCTTAAAAATGTTCACTGAATCCATGGACTCAGCAATATAACTTCAGTACACTATTGGGCACCTACACTACCCAAAAAGAAAAACTTTAACCACCCTACTTACCTAAACTCTCAAGTTATATACCAAAAATGAGATAGAAAAACTCTGCTTCCATAAGGTTCTGGTCTTCACGATTACAACACTGTGCCTACCTCAGAACTGCTTTTATTTCCCAGAGAGGCTTTCTTTGAAGAAAAGGCTTTGGGGTTAAATAAGACTGGTAAGTGTTTCACTAAGGGACATTTTTTTCAACTGGCAATTCACTAGATTCTGGGTAGAGTGCTAATGCCTGTATGTTGGCAATAAGAATAACTTTAGATCAAAGAATAACAACTGCCTTTAAAATTTTCTAAACTCAACTCAGATGAAACTTTGACTCATATCCTCTCCTTCACTTGCACCTTTATACTCTTCTGAATCTTTCATTATTTCATCTCCCCACTAGAATTTTAGTGCATTTGGAGTTGTCCTCTCATCTCCAAAAGACTATTAACAAGTCTGGTATTAAACTGGTATTCCACAAATATTTGTGAATGGAATCATCCAGTGTTGGTTAAAATGGACCTCCTTACAGCATTAATTTCTCTTTTTCTTGAGTCTGCCTCCTCTGTTACTCTGCTAATGACCTTTCCCACATACTTTATGATTTCATGTAATGTCTAATCAGAGTCTAACTATTCTCCATAGCCTAAGAACATAGCTAACAGTTTTTTCCTCCTGGAAAGTATATATCTGATGACATATAAAGGAAGAAGAAATGGAAAGGAAACACGGTGGAACACATCATTTACATTTAACTAAAGAGTTTGTAAGCCACCAGGAAATCTGAAGGCATATAAAAAGCCTTTGAATTCCCTTTAAACATCATAGTTTAGAATAGCTATTTTAGCAACATTTTATTTAAAATATCACAAAGTATTCTCCAATAGTTGACTTCAAGACATATAAGCAGGTACAAACTTCCAGTTATAAAACAAATTAAGTCCCGGGAATGTAATGTACCACAAGGTGATTACAGTTAGTAATTCTATATGGTATATTTGAAAGTAACTGTAGATTTTGGAAGTTCTCACCCCAAAAGGGTAAAAAACAATTTGTAACTACTTGTGGTAATGGATGTGGTGATCATTTCATAATATACATAAATACTGACACATTATGCTGCATACCTGAAGCTAATATAATGCTAAATGTCAATTATATTTCAATAAACGAAAGAGACATATAAACACCTTTGAAATTTTTACTTAAATATTACTTCATTTAGGAAGAGCACAGCACTCCAAAAGGCAGGCCCACATTAAAAAGGTGTATCATGAGAAGTTCATTAACAGATCACGGAAAACTTCAGAGAATGATTTCTAGACGGCCATGATCTGATCAAGTATAACTGTGAAATTTAACACACAAATAAATAATCTATCATCATTCTTCCCCACTGATGTAGAGAAGAACTACATATTATATGATATTTTATATAATGGCACACCATACCATAGAGAGACAAGACAAGCACACTTGAATGACAAGAAGATTAGTATTAGCCTCATCATTTTTATCAACCAAGACCTGAGACTAGCAGGCCACTGCAGAATTTAGTACCTACAGAGCACGATGTAATTTTTATTTAATCACTGACAGATTAAAAAACTTATTTTCTGACTAGCTGTTTTCCCACCTGCATAATGCAAATAACAAGTTAGCCAGCAGGTACTCTTATGCAACAAGGTAGTTAAAAGTATAAACTCTAGAGCTGGATTAAGGGTTTGAATCCAAGTGCTTCCACTTATGAACAAAGTTCGCTGCCTGATTTTTCATTTAGATAACGAAGATAATAACAGTACCTACCTCATAGGGCTGCCATGAAAACTAAACCAGGTTAATATATATAAACTGTTTAGAATACTGCCTCATACACAGTAAGCACTCAATAAGACCTAGTAACTATTATTATAGCAAAAGTATATGATCTATATGATTTTCTTAAAGTATGTGTTAAACTTTATAATTGAAAGACCTATTTCCATTTGTAAAAAAGTGAACAAAAATCCTATGATAAATGACAAGTTAGTTTACCTGAGCAGTTTCTACTTTTAATTTATCAATATTGAGAGTGTTTCTCTGTAAGCCACTGGCAGCCAATGACAGAAGCTGCTTCAGGGCTTTAGTATCCTCTTGTACTTTAAGCATTGCTTTTGAAGACATTCTAATAATTTCTTCTTGGACCTGTTTTTGTTCCTTCACAAATTTCCTAAAAAAATAAATGAAACTATGTTTTAAAAAAAGTACACCTTCGATTTCCTACAGAAAACAACACATTTACAATAGGTTGGTCAGAGTCCCAGAGTTTTAAGAAACAAATTCTAAAAATTCACCTATAGTTCATATGCTTTCTTACAGAATTTTAATTCTTATTGTTCTGCTAATTTCTAAAAGCATTAAAATTTTAACCCAAGCTAAAAGTTTAGGAGGAAGAGATGTTCCCCCTAAAATATATTCTAGCATTCTTCAAGTATGATTTATTTCACTATACTTGATGCACTTACTGGAGATTTTCAACATCCTGGCAGATGACAGGAGGTAGATTTTCATCCTTCAGTGCTTTACTATCCCTAAGAAAAATGCCAAAGATGTATTAAATTATAAAAGTGTGACAGCTGAGTTTTACTAGAGTATATGTTAAGATACAAAAAAAACCCCAAACATTCCCCATTTATATCTTGCTTCAATGATTTCAAAGTTCTTTACAAAGAATAAATTTCCTAATCTATAAAATAATATTGTAATTTATCTGACACAGAGATTTCTAAGAAGACTAGTACCTGTTATAAATACACATAAATGCATTTGACTAAATGTTTAAGGAAAAAAAATTAGAAAATACTGCAGATTGGATGAGATAAAGTTTTCTCTGGCTCAAAAAGTCTATGACTGACATTTCATTCAGTTCAAAAACATTAAAGCATTCACTAAAGTCTATGAAACTTCTCATAATGAGACACAATATTTTTATTTTTTTAACTTCAAAGCTCTTCAACAAAGTTAGATCTAGAAATAGCTTAAGGGAATCATAAATATTTAATGAAGACAGGAATAAGTGAAATTTGGCATGCTATAATGCAATCATGAATTAATTTCAGTCACAAATCCGCTACAACTTTCTTGACATAAATCTCAGTCTCTCTCAGCTTCCACATTTATGTAATAGGGCAAAGATACACAAGACATTTTGGAGGAGTGAACTTTATCATTTATTTACAAATGCTTTTTAATGTAATACAAATAGGTTGAGAAATACAATTCATAATAAAGATAATTATCTTCAAACACATATATGATGTATACGGAATCTCCCTCTTCATCATCAAGAACAAATTGGTACTGATGTAAATAAGATAAAAGGTATATATATAAAATTGGGCATAGATGTTCTAGAAAGAATTGGTTATAAGTTTTCTTAGTGATTAGAATTAAATATTTGATCTTTCATCTTTCCAGAACATGTTTCTTATTTTATTTTTGACAAAACTGGTTAAAATAATTTTTGTTCTAAATACCTATGATGATTTCATTGACTTCCAGCCATATCATTTGCATATGACTTAATAACTCTTTAACTAAAATATTTAAAAAATTAAATTGTAAACTTACTCTGGTCTTGTTCCTGTTTTATCACCTAGAAAATTCAAGAAGCTTTATGTAAAAATAGGTAATTTTACAGTGTATTCCAAATACAAGTTTTAAGTTAACATAAACTAAAGTATAAATAGAAACTATTAAGCATTTCTTTGATTGCCTCTTAAACATCAAGCAATGTCACAAACTCCAAACATACCATATTACGGAGACATACTTATGTACATATGAACAGGTAATTATGTAGCTGATTTACATCTATTTCTTTCAAAGGCAAGAATCTCCCTTTTTCAACTATCTTCCATGAAAAATATTCTTGCCTAAGAGTTTAACTGCTGAGACCTTTACTTGGCAGTTAAAAAAATTTTTTTATTGAAGTATAGTTGATACACAATATTATATTGGTTTCAAGTATATAACATAGTGATTTGACAGTTATCTACATTATTAAGGCTCACCCCAACTTAGTGTAGTTATTCTATCAACATAGAAAGATGTTACAGAACTACTGACCATATTCTCTATGTTGTACTTTCATCCCTGTGACTAATTTATATTGTGATTAAGATTTTGTGCTTTATCCCCTTGAGCTATTTCACCCACCACCCCCAACCCCTTCCCCATGGTAACTACCAGTCACTTCACAGTGTCTAAGAGTCTACTACTATTTTGTTTGTTTTATTTTATTTTTAGATTCCACATATAAGTGAAATCATATGGTATTTGTCTTTCTTTGCCCAGCTTATTTCACTTAGCATAATACCCTCTGAGTCCATCTACACTGTGGCAAATGGCAGAATTTATTTCTTTTTTATGGCCAAATAATATTCCATTATATATATGTACCACATCTTTATCCACTCATCTGTTGATGGACACTTTAGTTGCTTCCATATCTTGGCTATTATAAATAAGGCAGCAATAAATACGGGTGCATATACCTTTTCAAATCAGAGATTTTGTTTTCTTTGGGTAAATTCCTGGAAGTAGAATTATTGGGTCATATCGTATTTATATTTTCAGTGTTTTGAGGAACCTCTATACTACTTTCCATAGTGGCTGCACCAATTTACATTTCCACTAACGATGTTAGGGTTCCCTGTTCTCTACAGCCTCACCAACACTTGTTATTTCTTGTACTTGACACTTTTTAAGGCCCTATCAGTACACTAAAATATGTCAGATTCACTGACCTTCTCTCAGTATTTTACAAAAGCAGCAAATTAAAAAAACTGAAGCCTGCAGTCATCAATAACTCCCTCATCTATTTGATAGTTATCATTATATACACCGAAAAGAAGAAAAGTAAAAATGCTCGTTCAGCAAAATGCAGTGACTCATCTTCTGCTTTTCCAAAATTTTATTTCTTACTATAAAAATAAGACTTCTTATTTAAGAAAATATGCAAAAAAAAGAAACACACACAACTTCACCCTGCCAGAGAACCTCCATGGACCCTTCCAGCTTTTTTTCTGCACTTACACACACATTTTAAAAAGCAATCAGGACTATAAGTTGTATTTTAACATATTTTCTTAGTGTATTGTGAATATTTTCCATTGTCACTTAAAATGACTTTAAGTGGTAACAGAGTACTGCTAATGTAGCTGTACCATAACCTTTATGCCCAACCTTTCTTAGCATATCAGCAGTCATATATATGCTACTGAAATGAATGGCTTCATCTACAAATACTTATGTACTACTTTATTTGTATTCCAAGATGAATTCATAGGTCAAAGAGTATGCCAGGGAAGGCCTCTGACATACTACTCATCCCTTAAAACGATGTACTTTCCATCTACTATGAACAGGAGCACCTTTCATCACATCCTCAACAATGAACAATTTTTTTTAAAAACTCACTGCCAGAATGTAGTTGAAAAAAGTGCCACTTCATTATAATCTTAATTCATATTTCTGACAGTACTAAGTGAATTAAAAATTTATTTCAAATGTTAAAACAGACAAGTGTATTTCTCCTGTTAACTGTTGATTCATGTTATTTGTGTATTTTTGAGGTTTTTTTGTGTATTTTTGAGGTTTTTTTCTTATGGACTTCTAAGAGCTATTTCAATATTAAATATTAATTCTGTCTCATATATATCATATTTTATGTGTCTATTTCTAAAATTAGATTCTTATAATTTTATGATATATATATAATTGTAAGCCATATCTTGATTTCAGATGCTAAAATATGAAAAAATAAGCATCTAGAAATCAAGTATTGTATTTCCAATTTGTCATTTACCTTTCACATTTGTACATGGTATTTCTTTTGTTTACCTCTTTAATTCAGCTGTAGTTTATTTTCCTGTATTTTACGTTGCATTGATTCTAAGGATTTTTCTCTTTCATATTTTAACATTTCTGAAATTGGCACCCACATTCTGTAGATGGTGTCTTATATTTGATGAGACATAGTAAAATACAGTAGGGATCTAGTTTTTTTTCCAAATAGTTCAATTTTATGTTGACTAATATATGATTTTGCTATTTCTTTGATATTCCATTTTTATTATATTTTACGAAAAGTTATATACACACATGTAAAACTTGGGCCTGTTTCTAAATTACCATGGACTCCTGAAATGATGTACTTAACAGCTTTTGGGTTCCCAAACCTGATTCTAATGTGTGCATGTGTGGGAGAAGGGTCTTCTCACACACCAAGCAATTCTTGAACGCAGCTGGGTGTCCAAGAATTCAACTCAATTCTGATGCTCTCTGCCCAAAGACAGCACTGGATTTGTTAAGGGCTCCATCCTACAAGACTGCCCTCCACTCCCCATTCCAGACACTAGTTGCAAGTCCCAGGCTGTTACCTTTGTTCTGACTTAACTGGGTACAGATTGGAGGATCCAACAACCTCCCCCTTAAATTCAATTAATTTGCTAGAATGGCTCACAGAACTCAAGAAAACACTTAACATTTACCAGTTTAATAAAGGATACCATAAAGGATGCAAGTCAACAGCCAGATGAAGAGATACACAGGGCAAGGTCTCACATAAAGCAGCTTCTATCCTCATAGAGCTTGGGCCTAGCTCAGTAGCACATGGAAGCATTCTAGCTCCCCAAGCATAGAAGCTCTTTCTGACAGAGAAGCAAGATCTAAGAGAGCAGAAAGCTATAAGCTCTTCTCAAGAGCTTTTGTGAGCACTTCATTGCATAGTCATAATTGACTAAATTATTGGCCATTGGCTGATTCAGCCTCCAGCCCCAGCCTTTGGGTAGGGGGTCCAAAAGTCTCTGATTAACATGACAAGACACCCATTCCACCTTTAAGACTCTACAGTGTTTTCAAGAACTGTAGATGAAGGCCAAATATACCTGCGAAATATGTATCTGGTCATATGAATGACCAAATATTTATTTCTTATAACTCATTATATTGCACTCTTAATTAGTCTACCTCACTTTGCCCTAGTAATTTCGTGGACTCCTATAAAAGCCTAATAGTTCTCCCCATCTATTTGTGCCTGCCTGCACATTATTTCCCACATAGTCAGAATGCTTTTCTTCAAATACAAGTCCTACCATGGCACGTTATCCAGATCAAAACCATTAGTAGATCCCAACTGTCCTCAGTATAATCACAAAACTCCCTGTGGCACACAAGGCCCTTCGTGATCTCTGGAATCTGATCTTTCTATTCTGTAGCTACACTGGCCTCCCAGCATTCTTCAAAGGGGTCACAAGACCGTTCTCATCTTTAGGTCTTGCTCCATGCTGCCCCCTCCTCACAGAATGCTGTTTCCTACCACTCTTCATCTGATTAAATCCCAGTGATATAGCAGGGCCAGGCTAACTGACACAGCCACTGGGAAAAAAAAGAGAAAACCTTTAGATTAAAAAAAGAATCCCCTGACACATATAACAGGATCAAAGGGGAGTGGGGTGTGACACATGTGGTCACATGCATTTATTTTACGCATTTCTTTTGTTCAATTCTAGCTGAGGCACAATAGGAGAGTAGGACCGTGGAGCAGTGGGGGGTTAAGAGAAAAAGAGAAAGGAGATCAACTCCTTATATTTGTTTTACTCCTTTGCCTCAATCTGCTCTTTCATGTGGAGACTAAAAGCAATTACAGTGAAGAGAGAAGCAGTCTCGGGCTTAAAATAAAAGTAGTTGGCGAGTACTATGCCTCACCAACTGAGTAAAAAAATAAGCTGCTAAAACATCTACGGGTATTTTTCTAATATGGAGTTGTTACAAAGAAAATGAAGTAAAAATAAGAGATAGGACCCAATGTTGAAAAATTAGTCAATTTCCAAAGAGAAATTAATTCACATGTTGTAAATTTAAAAGGATTTAACAAACTTTGAGGATAGTAATTCACCTAGAATAGTAACCCTTTATAAATAAAACCCATATCTAATTTTTAAAATTCTTGTAAAGATATAAGGAACCTGAATATTTTATATCTTCACCCATTAACTCATTCTAAGTTCTTCAGAGAGGTTTAATGCCATACGGATGGATATACTCTAGTGAAACATGTTTTCTTCAGAAGGGATGTTGCAATACAAAGCTAAAAAACACACTTATGAAACAAACAACAAAAACTTTTAAAAATGAATTTGGGCTGGCAAACTTTTAAAAAGCATCTTCAATGTGGCCTGAGCATAAAAAGAAGGGCATTTTCATACTGTCTGGGGGTAATTAAATTGGTAAAACCTTTCTAGAAAGCATTTTCACAATATATACCAAAAGTCTCCAAAATACCCCTCTCTTTAAGCCAGTCATACAATTTCTAGGTATTTGCCTTAAAGAAATAACCAAAAAACAAAAATTTATAATAAATGCAAACACCTAGACAGCATTTACTATATGCCTTGCTCTGCTGAGGTTTTACAAATAGTAAACCCCAAACCAACCCCAAGAAGTAGGTCCTGTATATTTCCCCCACATTACAGATAAAGAAACTAAAGCACAAAGAGGATAAATAACTGGAACTAGGTCACAGAGCCTGGAATTAGCTGAGCCTGGATTTGAACCAGGCAATCAGCCGAAGTTGACATTCTCAGATCACAGCACTATACTGCCTCTCTCTATAAAGACGCCCAAAACAGTGCTGGTTCCCAAAATGAAAGAACTGGGAACAAACACTAAACAGGACAATGGCTGACTAAGCAGCATTAAAATGTTTTTAAAGAGTTACTGACATTGACAAATACTAACAATATATTACATGAAAAAGAACAGGTTACAAAATAATAAATGTATCATGATCCCAATTTTAAAATGTGTATTAACACACAGACATATGCACACATAAATCTCAGTTTTCTACAAAAATATTTAACATACAACACAATCAAAATTTGTGAAATGTAACACAAAAGTAAAAAGTCAATTACTGAATATATAACTAACAATCTTCTAGACATTGGAAATTAAGTTCCCTCAACCGACACTTAGAAGCTATAATTACAATAGCGTTACTTACTCTTTTTATCAGATGAGCTGCTAAAATCGATGCCACCAAGGCCTTCATTGCCTGTAGCTGAAGTAGCTGCTGTAGTTCCCAAAGTCAAGCCTAAAGCATTCTGTCCAAGTCCTACAAATAAGTCAATCATCATTAAAAAAGTTCATGTAAAGCCTTTGTAATGATTTCCCCTTACTGACCAAAGCACTCAAATACTTTTAAATTGGATCCCAGATTCTCTTCATACTTGATTTAGGCAAATAATAAGAAACAAGTCTAGAGCACACTTTAGACAAAGACTGATAGCTTGCTTGGATCCAAAGGTATAAATATATAGTTCTGGATATGATTTTCCTTTTTATTAAAAGGATCAGAATGTATCTGGTAACTCATTATATGTGGACACTCGACTTTGTTTTTAAACATTCTCTGCAAAAGTATTTTTACTTGTATACTTTCAGGTGAATATATCTTGTATCCCCATCATGTTTTAGAATTACATACTTTAAAAATAACCTGGTATTGGACATGCTAATTAACTCAAGCCTCCTACAATGTCTACCAAATCATTATGTTGTACACATTAAATATCTCACAATTTTATCTGTCAATTATATCTGAATTGAGATGAGGGAAAATAAATAAATGCAATCTAGGGTGAGCTTTCAAGATTTTAGTATATCATAAAGCACATAGTTTTACTACTAGTGAAATTTAAAGAACTGATAATTGGAAGTCTTACAGGTCAAACATCATCAGAATTTCATATTCCCAAGTTCTTTTCATAAAACTTTTAAAAAAGTATACTGTTTATTTACATCCTATCTCACTGACAAATGAAGTGCCTACACTACAGTTAATTGTAAGTCATTAATGTAAGTCATTAATGCATATTTATGAATCAAAAGTGCAAAATTTCAAAGATCTTGCATTGGTAAACTAAGTCCATACACTCCCAGACTGGCACAACTGGGGTTCTTTACAGACAAGATGCTACCTACTTTAAAAACAGAGGAAACAATAGGAGGTACCAGATAAGAATATAAGATAACCGCAAACTGGATTTAAATCCTGGCAATGTGTGAAAAATAGCTAAAAAAATGACTAATTTCTAAAATATCAATGGTATCTTTAACATAACCATATATTAGAGCCTAAGAAAAGCCAGAACAGACCTGAAAACTCAACAAAAACAACTCTCTACCTCCCCTTTCTATTATTTTTGTGTTTTGTTCTCACGGGAATCTTTGGGAGAGATGTTTAAATACTTATCCTGCAAAGATATATATGCTACAGTTATCTAGTGATTTGGTTATTAGAAGACATTTTGAATATAAACAAAGTTATACAGTAATGACAAAGGTAAGTACTTGAAAGAGCAATGAAATTTGAACACTGCAAATTCCTATAAGTTATCTTAACTCCTTTTTCCCCTTCCACGGATTTGAAATTTCTCCACAAAACTTAGAGTCTGAATAGAGGACATGAAAAAACTAGTTTTAATAAGAAACATTAAGTCAGATTCCTTCATCTCTCCCACACAACCAAGTAGAGCAGCAGACACAAATTATATGCTCAGTAAAATTTCTAAACTTAAAATAGTCACTATAAATTAGCCTAGGCATTATTGCAAATTCTGTGATTTCAACATATATCAACTTTTCCTCATCTATAACCTGTTAAAACAGAAATTCCTGATGTCACATTGCTATGTGAGGTACCTCTTCAATTGCTTCAAATGAAAGGAAAGCTTTTCTCACACCTACATATCCTCACTGGCTTTCCTACACTGTCATTAGCCACAGCAATATTCAAAATATCTACAGAATCCTGAACATTTACTCCAAAATAAGCATGAAATGAGAAAGCAACCTGTGATATAAAATATTAATTTGGTATTCTTTGTCAGATGAGTTGATAACCTTAAGATTGTGCCTGACTACAATAAAATTATTTATGTTTTAAAATCTTGCCTGCAAAGCAGATGAATACACTTTCCTGACATCTATACTGGAAAGTCATTCTTAGAACCAAAGGGCTAAATGATGCTAAATGGTCCAAATCTAGTCAACTGCCATTTATTAAAAAGACAAGTTTCTCAAAACAGGTTAATGACTCCTTAAGCAGATTCCTCTTTGTTTCCTTATCTAGTCAGTCAATATTGAGAGGCAGGAAAATTTATTTCTAAAATGTGGCCATGTCCAATTATGTATGAAAAATACTTTATAATTCAGTTTTCATACTAAAAGGAAGAACACACAGAGACAAATGATCTTTAATTAAGGGCAAAATAAAGTTCGGTACATTTAAACATAAATATTTACTACTTCTGGAAAGCAAATGCCATCAATTACCTGATGCTGCTGTGTTTGAACTCTGGAAAAGCGAACCTCCCAAACCGGCTAAGGCACCCCCTAAAGAAAGGCCTGTGGATGCACTTGTACTTGTGGCTGTTGTTCCACCCAAATTATTTAGAGTAAATCCTGTGGAGGCTATAAAAAATGAGATTGTAAGGCTTTGAAAGGAAACATCATTTCTAATGCCAAAGAAAATACAAACACTTCCTAAAACACTGATGTGCACAATAAAACTGGCTCTTGGGAAAAGCTCTTCATTAAAGATTATGTATACTTAAGAATAAAGAGAAACAGTATTTTCAAAGCAAAAAACCAGTGACAGAAGTAAGGGCTTTGGGTAACACTAGAATGGTATTGGGTAACTGAATCCAGACTGGGATAATGTTTTCAATATTGGCCACCAACTCCATCTTCAAAATTAAATGAATCCTAAGCCCAGCAAGGTTTCATGCAAACTCTTTATCCTTCCTCACTGCCAAAGTGTTCCTTGAAAACAAAACAGATTTTAATAGTCTTACATTTTACTTATGTCAGCACCCCCTCCTTCATTCTGTAAACAGACACCAACGTCCAAAATGGACTCTGCTGCTTTAACACCCAATGCTGAATGACTGAAATAAAGACTTTCCAAAAATGAATCTTTAAGGTGAATACCTATATTTATGAACCAAAAAACAAACTGAGATTTGACTATAAAATGTGACTTTTTCCATTCACCTCACCTGCTGGAGTTGATGTCAGAGCAGACGAAAGAGTAATACCACTAGCTGAGGTAGAAGTAATGGGCAGAGAAAACGGTGTGGCGGATGCTGCAGGTTTACTGAATCCTAAACTGAAACCTGTTGTAGATGCGGATGTAGTGGTTGGTGCTCCTGTTTAAAAAAAAAAAGAAATCCTACTTCACTGTAACTGTATACGTACTACACCAGTTTCAGTCTGGATCCCCAGAAGTTTGTGATCTTGCTTTTTGTGGATAGAACAAGGATGTATGTACAAGTGGGAGTATGACAGAGAAAAATAGCTGGGACCAAATCATGGTGAATACTGAAAAGACAGCCCTGTGAGTTAAGAATAGCAAAATAAATCTGACCAATGTGGTTAATACTGAAATCTGATTTCAGTTCTATCCTTAGATTTATCTAAAATATTTATCCTTCCTTTCCTTTGTGCTCAGCAATAAAAACAGGCGCTCTTCTCTAAGACTATTTAAACAATGATTCTTTACTGCTTAAGACCCGCTTCCTTTGGGCTTCTGTATTTGTGAGCTACCAGCTCTCGCCCTACTCCCCCTGAGCTACTCTTTCCAGCCCACTTTTGTACCTCCCCCTCCTCTGCCACTCCTTATATGATACTCCTTATGGTTTTGTTCCTGCTCCCTTAATTCCTGAAAGATCTCACCCACTTTCAGAATTTGAATAATAGGGATATGGGCCTATATCTACCTCGATGAGTATCTACGGGCTAGCTCTACTTGGATGTCCACTTGGAAACTCTACATGTCCCCCAATCAAAAAACTTTCCTAAATCTCCCAACCTTGATCAACTCAGTTGCTTAAGCCAGAAACCACAATCATCCTTGACACCCCTCTAGCCCCTGCATTCTGTTAATCCCAAATCCTGCCAATTCTACTTCAGAAATATCCCTGTATCACAAGCATCCTCAGTTCAGGCCTTCTCCCTCCCAAGAACTCTACAATAACCTCTTAATTTTTTTCTCTGCTATTAGTCTCTTCCAACCTCTAATCTATTCTTGGAATTATCTCAGTTACTTTTAACAGAGAGAGATAACAAAAAAATAATACCCTGTTGATTCTCCCTGACTTAAGGTTCCACTGGCTCTACACTGTCTCTAAAATATAGTCTAAAGGCTGGGCACACAACTGCCTTTTCTACTTGGTCCCAATCTGCTCCTCAAATCTCCTTTCCCTACCATTCCCACCCTTGAATCCTGAACTCTAAGAACAAAGTATTTTTTCCTATTTGCATGGATCCTTTTACAACTGGGTCTTTACACTTTCCACTGGAATAATCTTTCTACCCCCAAAATAAACTCCTACTCTTTTCTTCCCCTGCCTTCCCTGCTGCCTTTCATATACCCATTAGAGCAGTTCTCAGATTCCTTAAATACATATTACTACACCTGCCTGCAACCTTTACAACAGACTAAATGTCTTACTCAAGCACTCAACAGTTTCTGACAGTCAGCACCATCCGATACAACCACCACACCAACATCTAATAGTGAATGTTCAAAGCATTATGTATATGCAAGGCTACAGAGTTAGGAAGTAGTAGTTGGTCAAAAACATTAAATGAATACCTGCATTTTGGTTTCTCCTGAAAGCACCGAGAGAAAAGCAGCCAGAGGTTGTGCTACTGGGCTGCCCTTAGCACAACTGGAAGTTCCAGCCTGGGTACGGTGCTTTCAAGTCATGTATGGTTCTACAATCTCAGAAAATAAGAGGATCCAACTGCTCGCCCTCATAGCCAAGCCTGTCCAAAACTTTGGTGGTAAACAGATGTGCTGTGTTTTCTACTGATAATAGGTAAGTGGCATCCAAGTAAAGAAGGTTTACCAATCTTTACTTCTATTTTAATTAAATTATTTAGTTTTAACTGACATTCCTCAATGTCATATTGTTTACTGCCATCCAGATTTAAGGCAGGTAGTAACCCTAATTATATTCACATTCCCTTTGGCAAAACACCATAGAGAACCATGAGATTATTCAGCTGGAAGGGATCCAAAAGCACTTTAGTCCAATACCCTCATTTTATAGATAACTAAAAGCTGCCCAATAATATTATATAACTATTTAAGGCCTCACAATAATTTAGAGGCACAACTAGAGTTTAATCCCAAGACCCCAGCCTATAAATTGGTGCTTTTTCTATTAAAAGGATTCAAATGACTGAAAAATGCATGTGAAATGAATTTCCACAGAAAAACCATTTCTGTATAAAAACTTTTTTCTGAATTCAAAAGGGACCACACAGTCTCTGACTTTTTAAAAATACTCAAGTTACTGAAAGGTTCTTTTATAAATATCTGTGATCTATATTTAGTTCCTTACATGCTTTCTTCTATATCCCAGCTCTGTGAGATTATTAGGAAGGAGAAGAGTAGAAAACCACAGATCTGGGTTTGAGGTAAGAAAACCTCAAAAATTCTTACCCAGAGTGAATCCTGTAGTTATAGTTGTTGCTATTCCTGGGGACAAAAAGAGAAATAAAATGTAATCATCAATGGACGATGGCAATCTTTTGGTTTGTCATAAGGGCAAGACTTAGAATCACCCTCAGGGAGTGGTAACACTGCTAGTAAGACCAGTATGTATCATGTTATTTTCCACCATAACCACTAACTACTACAGACATTCTTCCTACAGCACTGGTTTTTATATTACAAGCTATACATAATTTGATTAATTTGGTAATAAGATTTATAAAATGCAAACAACTACTGCTTCTAACAGTATTAGGCAGGGAGGAAAAAAAGCTACTCCAAGCAAACCACTAGCACACAGAACTGTCTCAAGAAGCTCACTGTTGGTCTCAGATTCATTCCTACATTTCTTTCATTTTTATGTGTGATTGTGAACAGTGGTGCAATCAAAGCTAGAAGGTCAATGCAAAAGATGGTAACAGAAGCCAAAAGGCTCTAAGATAGAGAATAAAGGGTAATAGAGAATAAAGGGTAAATAAGAAACCAAACTTATAAAATGGCTGTTCCAGTGAAACATATTTTTAGCTTGTTGTAACAAAATACCTTTAAGTATTAAAGAACCCTTTTATTATGGAAACGTCCACCAGAAACATCCACCTTTCCCCAGTGAAACCATTGTTTTAATAATACAAAAATTTTAAACATCTTAGGGATATAAATTATAATGTTACAGCAAAATAGCATCCTGACTATCCCATGTATGCTACATATTTAACATCCAAATCGGCAAACAACAATCTTCACTGAGGTGAAACACTGCATTATATAATTTAATATGTGAATTTTTAATTACCTTAATTCATTATATTTAAAGAGATATATCTTCTTTAATTTTTCAAATGTGTGTGTGGTTTTCTTCCTTACACTAAAGTAGATCATAGCCAATGACTGGGCCTATCATTGGCCCTTAATTCCATATCCTTTTCTTTCTTTTCATCTTAATATTTACCATTTTTCAGGTCTATTACCAGTGACAATCCTTATAAAGCTAGGAGATGCAAGACAGAAGCAAAAAAGGATAAATCTCCCAAGCCTACTCTCTGAAAACACGACAGTCCTCCTTACCTGTGTTTGTGCCTCCTAGAGTGAACCCAGTGGCAGGTTTGGATCCGAAGAGTCCAGTTCCAAAACCACCTGAAGCAGCAGATGTAGTAGCTGGAGATGCAGTGCTTCCAAGAGTTCCAAAATTGAGCCCCACAGAAGGATTGCTTGTTTATAAAAAAAAAAAAACAAAATAAAATCTACTAGAACCAATACTTACTTAAGAAAAATTTAACTCTTCAAGGTTAATTATTCCCTTTCCTTTAACATATCTAATATCTAATACATCTCCACAGTATACAAAAGGAATTAACATTTACCTTTAACCAGTCAAGTTAAAATATTTTTCTGTTCTCTTTAAAAATAAATCCACATATAAAATTTGTCTTAACAAATATACTACTAGTCTCCAAGAAAAGCATAATCTATAGCAATTTGGATTTCAGATTCCAAGAAATCATAAACATGATCACACATATTCTACTCTCATCAGTTTTGGTTCGAAAGCAAGCATATTTGAAAATGGCCAAAGGGAAATCC
This sequence comes from Phataginus tricuspis, assembly GCA_029783875.1. Taxonomy (NCBI): domain Eukaryota; kingdom Metazoa; phylum Chordata; class Mammalia; order Pholidota; family Manidae; genus Phataginus; species Phataginus tricuspis. The sequence goes on along the minus strand of JAQQAC010002067.1, from coordinate 10,746,990 downwards.
TATGAAAGTGGATCATTTTCCTTTACAACTACTCACGTACAGTTCACAATTCTAAATTCATTTGTTCTTCCTCAAAGAAAAGTAAAACATACCTAGAAATAGAAAAGTTATCCTAAGTTGTCTTCGCCACCTATCTATCGCTGTATTACCACATTCATGGGGTTGGGAGGGAGGGTGCTGTTAGGTATCTTGCCACCAAAAGAGCAGTAAGAACTGGGGGTGGGAAGTGGGGAGACACACAGGACTGAACATATGTTGGCAAAGCAAAATTACTCTCAAGATTACATGTTCATCAGCAGAAGTCCTCTTCAGAGTTTTTGAAAGCTTAAAAAGAGCAGCTGATAATTATAAGTGATATGAAAAAAGTTTACAACCAAGACCCAGAGGCTCAAATTTGCTATCTATAGGTGGGAAAACAAGTCATGAAAATAAACAAAAAATCTTGAGAATTTGACATTTCAAAAATTACACAGGACAGTTAAGACAGATTATAGCATGTATAACATAATGGGAAACCCCTTTCATCTCTCTCTCTATGTAAGACTTCTCTCTCTGCTATTCCATACAGACACAATCAACACAAGAGAACCCAATGTCAATTTAAAAAGCTTAAAAACTGTGCGTGAAGGGGTGCTCAACTTAAGAAGGCTGGGTTTCAGTACCAGCTTCCCAATGTGCTGGTAACTTGTGTGACATTACTTCTTAATCTTTTTGAGCCTGTATTTCCTCATCTGCAAGATGGGAGTAAATAGTACCCACTTAACATGGATTTTTTGGTAAAGATCAGAGATTATGCAGGGCAAATTAACTTCACTCAACAAATGTTATTACTGTTATCATCAGGAACAGTTATAAATTAACATTATGTACCAGATATTACATCAGCTAATCACTGTGAAGGGAATGGAGAGGAGCTTATTAAGGAGACAAAACTTGATTCATCATCAACACTGAGGAGGAAAAAAGAAAAGGGTGTACCCTAACTGTGCCTTAGTTTATGGCTGACTTTTAAAATGATCCCTCTGAGAATGAATGTGTGCACCCCTGGGTGTGTGAAATACTGAGGGTTGGCAGAACAGGTCTGCAAGGTCTCAATGACAATTAAAGCTAAGATCTTCAAACAATCAATTTAAAAGGTATTATAGGAAACACTATTAGCAAAATTTGAAGACATTAAATCAAGAAAATGGTTATTATGCTCCCCTTCTTCCCCCCAAAATCAGTGATCCCGTTTTTACTATTCCATACATATACAAAAGATGTACAAAGTGTGTCTTTTTAGACAATTAAAATATTTAAAAATTTCTTGATAACTTAAGAAAACTGAAGACGCAATGAAATGTTTCATAACTGAAGTTGAAAACATCACAAAGAAATACATCAAAGTGAAATCTTACTCTACAAGAGAAACAAAAGAGAAATTTCTCTGTGGCAGAGAAATCTTACTTTAAGAAAAGCAAAAGCTACCCCAGACCTGACGAATTATTGCCTCAGCCCAGTACTAACTGCCCTAAAATGACTCCACAGGATGTGTTACAGAAAAGCCAAGTTGACTCCAGCAGGTCAGGAATGTTATTTTAACTTCCCCAGCTTGCCTTAACATGGACTTAGGAGCTAACATAAAAGCTAACATTTACAGAGCATTTACCAAATGCCAAATATGAGGCTAAATACTTTACATGCTTCATCTGATTCAACAACTCTTAAATACATTAATATATTATTACATCCTTTTTCCAGATGTGGGAACTGAATCGTGGTAAGTAACTTTCCCCAAATCATCTACTGAAACACCTGACACCTGGGGGCGGTCAGATCTCCAAACCAGTACTCCCAACAGACAGACGTTAAGACTGCCTCTCCTTTTATTAAACTTACTAATCCAAGGATTTCTAAAGCATGTGCAAATTTTTCTAGTTCACTGCTAACAACTTGTCTGCTCAATCATTTAACAAGGATTTATCAGAGCCCATACACCAGGCACTGTCATAGGGACTAAGGATGGAGTGGTAGATAAGTACTCAGACCCTGCCCTCAGGAAGTTTCCAGTCAGTGAGAGAAGAGATTAATCAATTTATACACACACACACACACACACACGAGATTAATCAATTTATACACACACACATGCATACATACATATATATATATATATATAGACACACAGCCCCACTGCGTCTACTGGAAAAACAGTATGCAAAAGGTCTCCACTGTCATGGAGCTTACATTCCACTGCTGGGATCAGACAAACAACAAAAATATAATGAACTGATTACAACTGTGCTTAGAGCTACGGCAGGGGTCTAATGAGAATGGAAACCTCTCCTAGACTAACAGGTCACAAAAAGCCTCTCTGAGGAAGTAAACATTTGAGTCCCAAAAGTAGGCATTAGCTTGGCACATGGGGTAGGAAGGAGGTGGTAGGGGAATTCTAAGCTGAGGGAACTGCCCTGAACTGCCCTAAAATGGGAAGGAGTTTGGCCAAGCTCACCTTAAGGAACTGAGAAAAAGGCCAAAATTACTGGAGCAGTGTCTTTGTAACTGACATCAGGACCCATTAGAGGAGCATAAAAGCAATTTAGTGGATCACACCAGCATTAAAAAAGAAAAGAAATGTAACAGAATTAATTCTTAAGGGCATCACATGAAGTAAGGATAAGTATCTTTCTTTCAAACTTTCAGCTATTTATTTGTGTGTCTCTATTTGGTGGTATTGATGGTAAGGTGGTAAAAGTGTTATTTTTTTTACAGTGAACCTGGATCACTGAATTGGAGCAAAATGAAATGAGATGGACTCAGGATGAGTCTGCGGAGGTTCCAGGTTATTTGGGTCTTACAGATCATGGTGAGATTTATTTTTACTTAATTCAAATGATAGTGGAAAATCATTGAAGGGAGACAATGGGAATTCTTTAAAAATCACTCTGGCCATGATGTGGTAAAAAAGCCTGACATAAAAGTGGATTTTTTGTGGCAGTGCACCGGCAGGCACTACACACCTTGTACAAAGAAAGAGGCGTGAGAAGTAAGAAAAGAAAACCCCTTTGTCGGCCTCAAACAGAGAACAGCTCTGAAATGTGGAGCTCTCTCTGACATTTGTAATGGATACTGTATGTTCTTGCTATGTAAATAAAACTGCTGGTATGAATTTTAAAAAAATGGATTTTTGAGACAACAGATGGGAACAGTTTTCATCTAACACTAGAAAGGTCACTGTTTGAAAACATGGTAGAAATGGGAAGTATTTTCATAAGAATGTAAGCTTTCATGTTTATCTTTCCATCTAAAACAGAGCATACTACATAGAGTGTGTTCAATAAATATTTGTTCCATAAATGACAAGAGCTTGCAACAGGGTGGTGGCATTGGAAGTGAAGCAAATGAAAATTGCAGAATTAAATTTATCACACCTTACTGATTAAGTGTGTAGAGTGAGAGAAAAGGAGATATTAAGGAAAACTCCCAGATTTCTGACTTGACTGTGTAGTCCCTCCTCCCCTTTAATATATTAAGACACACCCCTATGTTTATTGCAGCACTATTTACAATAGCCAAGAAATGGAAGCAACCTAAGTGCCCATCAGTAGATGAATGGATTAAGAAGATGTGGTACATATACACAATGGAATATTATTCAGTCATAAGAAAAAAACAAATCCTACCATTTGCAACAACATGGATGGAGCTAGAGGGTATTATGCTCAGTGAAATAAGCCAAGCCGAAAAAGACAAGTATCAAATGATTTCACTCATATGTGGAGTATAAGAACAAAGAAAAAAAAAAAAACTGAAGGAACAAAACAGCAGCAGACTCACAGAACCCAAGAACGGACTAATAGTTACCAAAGGGAAAGGGACTGGGGAAGAAGGACGGGAAGGGAGGGATAAGAGGGTAAAAGGGGCTTTACAATTAACAGACATATGGTGGGGGGCACGGGGAGGGCTGTACAACCCAGAGAAGACAAGTAATGATTCTCATCTCACTATGCTGATGGACAGTGACTGTAATAGGGTTGGTGGGGGGGACCTGATGAAGGGGGGAGTTTAATCACCATAATATTGCTCATGTAATTGTAGGTTAATGATACCAAAATAAACTGTTAAAAAAAAAAAACTGAAGGAACAAAACAGTAACAGATTCACAGACTCCAAGAAGGAACTAGCAGTTACCAAAGGGGAGGGGTGGGGAAGGGTGGGCAGGGAGGGAGGGAGAAGGGGATTAAGGGGCATTATGATTGGCACACATGGTGTATGGGGGGGATCATGGGGAAGACAGTGTAGCAGAGAAGACAAGTAGTGACTTTGTGGCATCTCACTACACTGATGGACAGTGACTGCATTGGGATATGGGTGGGGACTTGATAATATGGGTGAATGTAGTAATCACAATGTTTTTCATGTGAAACCTTCATCAGATTGTATATCAATGATATCTTAATAAAAAATTGTATATCAATGATACTGTAATAAAAAAATAACTATGGTAAAAAAATATATTAAGACAATGCTGAAGATACTTTTGCCTTTTAAATCTAAAGCCACATTCTTCAAGCTGTAGGAGATATTCTCCAACTCATTCTATGTACAGTTCTTGATTAAATGCACTCCCCCATCTTTATCTTCAAAAAACTGAGTTCTAAAAAAACCAAACCTCTCATCATTAAAATCTTTAATTGCCTCTTTCCAGATCTCCTCTATTTTTTGTCACCACTTCAAGTGACGGTGTAGCAGGTTGCACAAAAATGACGAATTATGCTACCTACATTTTTCAACTTAAGTAAAAGACTATGTGAATCATTACAATGCAACATTTTCACCTAGGATATACTAATTTGCACATACTGTTCAAAATCATCACCAATAAATGCTGTAAAAACTATTTAAAACAAAAATAACAACAACAGATAAGGTCCCAAGAGGCACAAAAACTTGAAAGCACCTTCAAAATAATGACGAAATTAAAGCACTGTAATACCCAAAACTGGGTGTCCTGGCATGGAACTCAAGGGGAAACGTTTAATTGTCCTTAAAATTTTCTGTTAGCTGCCTTTTACTAAAACCTCACAATAGGCTATAATTTCATTCATTCATCCAACATTCATTCAGGTCCTAAGACGCATCGCTAAGGCTTGGGAATGAAATCCAAGGCCCTTTCACCCAGCCAGACCTCACCAGGCAAGAACAATGTGGATTCTGTGGATGTCACAACCCAGACACCGTCCGCCCTCCTCCCACTTGGCGGCCAGCATGCCCCGGCAGGACGACGGCGGGAACCGACAAGGCTGGCGCTGGATGTACTCTCTTCCAGCCCACCCGGAAGGCCGGCGGGGAGAGAGCCGGGCGTTGAGACCACGCCGCGGGGCGTCGCGGGAGGACCCCGTCGGGAAGGCGAGGAAGTGCGGTTACCTAGTCGCTCCTGCTCCGAAGGAGAAACCGCCGCCTGTGCCGGCCCCGCTGGCGGCCACGGTGTTGGAGCCCAGCGTGCCGGTCCCGAAGGAGAAGCCCGTGGACATGGCTGCCCGGGGCTCAGCGCCGTCAAGCTGAAAACGGTTTGGAACGTTTCGGTAGCTTCAGAGCCGCGGCGGGCTGGGTAGCATCCCAGTCGCCAGGCCCCGGCCTGGCGGGAACTGAAGGCCAAGCGGCGGCAAAGACAAGGCCGAGGTGGGCGGAGCAACTACGCAAGAGCGCGCTCGCTCTGCACGCGTAACGCAGCGGGAGCGAGCCCGCCGCGCAGGGGGCCCTGGGAAGGGGTGGGGTCAGCGTGCCGCGCAAGGCTCCACGGGACAGGGTGGGTTGGTGCGCCCACGTTCTCTCTTAGGGGTGGGGCTTCCGGCGTGCCCACCAAACCCACCTGTCTTTCTGTTTTAGCTCTATCTTGCTGTCGTAATCTGCACGTTCTGGCTGTATAATCTCAATTATTGCTTATACCCTTGCCTACTTCCAAAAAGGACCCTCAGAATCCCGGAGGTGGGAAAGCCCTATTGAGCATTCCAAGTTCCTCTTACGGAAAAGGAGGCTGTTTCAGTCTTGTCTTTGGCTGCCAGCTCTTCCCGGAGAAAGACGGGGAGCGCGTCAGCTTCCTGACAGTACAGGAATCAATCGATAATGATCACGCCTACGTTGCACTACGTGACCACCACCTTAGCGCTCTGTGGCTTAGCGGAGCCCCTCGGGCGCAGTCACTGCGAGCCCGGTGTCGCGGCCACTGAGGAGGTGGGCAGGGCGAGCGCCCTTCGTGGGTTGGGTGCCCGGGCCTGTTCATGGTGCTGAGCCAACTGGCCAAGCACCCTGGATATTAAAGGCTGTAGCCTAGTCCTCAAATAGGGTCAACATATCCTGCTGGGCGAGAGTTCGGGACAGGGGGCCCAGCGCCTGGGGTCCTACCCTGACGGCTGCCTACCCGCTTTGCGTTGCCGCGACGCCCCGTGCTACGTAGTAGAGGACCTGCAAAAAGGAAGGGAGAAAAGTATAGAAACAAGTATAATGTAAGGCGAAATTAAAGGGTTCTCTGGGGAATCCTTAAACATAAGAGAAATGTGGGCTGAAAAAGAGATCCTCTCTGGTGAAAGGCGCAGGAGAGTCTTCCTGGCTGTGGTGCTTTTGAGGTGCTGCCATCATAACGCCTATCTTGATTTCCCCTCGGGGATTGTTATGTTGTCACCGCAAATAAATGGTCTTCCTACCTGCGATTTCTTTCAATAAAATTCATCCCATAAGTAAACACCGGGTTTGAACCTAAAACAATTCTCTCCAGAGAACGCTGCCTTGATCAAAGCCCCGGTTGCTCTTTAGTCTGGCACTCCTCCTCCATACAACCAGTCTTTCTAACCTCATATCTCACAACTTCACTCAAGGGGTTGAGCTTGGGCCTTTTCCACTTGGTCATTGTCACCTGCCGTGGACTGTGTCCCTCCGAATTTGCACGTTGAAGCCCTAACTTCCCAGTGTGACAGTGTTTGGAGATGAGCCTTTGGGAGGCCATTAAGTTTAGATGAGGTCACCGCAGTGGGACCCTCATGATGGGATTACTTCCCGTCTAAGAGCCGCCAGAGAACTTGCTTTCTTTCCCCACCTCTGAGGACACAGCCAAAAGGCAGCCTTTTTTAAGCCTGAAGAGAGCACCTTGATCTTGGACTTCTCCGTTTTCAGAACAGCGAGAAATAAATTTCTGTTGTTTAAGCGAACCATTCTATGGTATTTTATTACAGCACCCTTACCAGACTAATACACCATCGCTGTTTTGTATACTTAAAAAATTAAATCCATTAAAATATTATTGTCAAGAACTTTCTCTATACAACAGGAAATCTAATTAAGGAGAACTTTATTGCAAAAGAAAAAAGAAAAAAGGGGGTCAGTTTGCAAACCTGGGAAGTGTAGCCTCCCGCTATGAACCAAAAGCACAAGAGAGAAGGTCATTTTTCCTTGATCCACCTTGAGTTTACCTTTGTGTATGGGGTTAAACAGTAGTCCAGTTTCATTCTCTTGCATGTAGCTGTCCAGTTTTTCCAACACCAGCTGCTGAAGAGGCTGTCATCTCCCCATTGTATATCCAGGGCTCCTTTATCAAATATTAATTGACTGTAGGTGTTTGGGTTAATGTTTGGATTTTCTATTCTGTTCCACTGGTCTGTGGGTCTGTTTTTGTGCCAGTACCAAATTGTCTTGATTACTGTGGCTTTGTAGTAGAGCTTGAAGTCAGGGAGCGTAATTCCCCCTGTTTGATTCCTCGAGAAGGTCATTTTTATTGTAAAAGTTCCCACCCAAGTTCCCACTCAGGTGAATTGATGCAAATGAGGGATACAAACTTGTTTGCATCGGTTCTGATTGGTTAATACAAGTAGCTTCCTAGCTATGGTCTATTTTTGCAGCATTGGTAAGAACACAACAGGAACTGATTGGCAAGGAGACAACAGGAACTGAGTGGGCTTTGGAGAGTGGGTGAGAGTCTGTGGTTTTCCCAGGGCACACAATACCTGTGTGGTCTCCTGTCAATACCTGACCAACTTCCTTTTGTGCTTGTTATCCTGAGAGAACCCATCTTGTTTTCTGGCATAGCTGGATTTTTGTGTAACTGCAACTCACTTGGTTTTGTCTTATTTTCACACAATAGAGGTCACTATGGGAATGATAAAGTAAAAAAAGAAAAGGGGCACATTTTAACTATAGTATAAAGAAAAAATTCACAGTGAATGACCAGAAGGAGAAAAATACTGTGTATTATAGAGCTTTGATGAGCTAGAGAATGCTATTATCAGTGATGACTATAGAAGGTCAGTAAGAGGACTGGGGATATAAAAGATAGGGTATTTTTGACTGGAGGAAAAATGAGAGCCAGATGATTTTTGTAGGACTATAGAAAGAAGCTCCCCACATCTTTTACTTTCATTGTATTTTCTTTCCAAATGTTTCAAGAATACCAGCATAAAATTAGTAAAAGAATGCTAGCACTTAAAAATATACATATGTTAATTAACGTGACATGTAAGATTATTTGGATGGAATAAGCACACAAAAATGTTGTAGGGGCTATTATAAGATGTTCATAATAGGGAAACTAAATGTAGGGTATAACAGAACTATCTTTGTAATAATTCTGTAAATCTAAAACAGTTCTGAAAATAAGTTGATAAAAGAAAATAGGGAAGTATGACTCAGAAGAATGAGTTTTTTGAGAGTTACTCAAATTGACAAGCAAACTATTCTTTTCACTTTATAAAAATTTTAGTATCACATTTTTCTCTTGTATCTGGCAGAGTAGTTTAAGTTATGCTGCAGTAACCCCAAAAAAATCCCACAGAGAGGAGCACTGCAGAGATAGAAACTGGAATATGTGTCGAACATATTATAATCTTCTAGATGCACATGATTTTAGATGCACCAAGGATAAGATTGGACCTAAAAGACCCTTTCTCATCTTATATGCCTTCTTCTGTTTGTCCTCTGAGCAAAAGGAAAAAACCTTATATTCTATGTTCTACAGAAATAAAACTCCAAAGAAAGCACTTAGTATAAGCCCAATTGTTTGGTTATTCATTTGAAAACTTGACTGTAAGATGGCAATAACATAAGCATTGTGCCTGTTTAAGCCTAAAGCCTATTCAACCAGGCAAAACCAAGGAGCACCGGAATTTGGTTTAACCTTCCTTACCTATTGTAAGTCATACATCCTACTCCAAAGGATGTTCCAGATATTCCTCTTTGACATCATGGAACCTGAACCTATGTATCAATTCTACATGAATTACTGCTTTCCAAGGATGAAGCAAGTGATTCAGATTCTAAATTCTATGGCAAGTCACTTTGCTTCCCCCTTATTTTTTATATTGTGAGAATTCTGTTAACAAACCCCATCTTTTGCTGGTTTACTGTTTGTATAATAACATTGTTAAGGTCATACTCAAGCTAAGTTATCAATAAGACAATAACACTGTAAAAAAAGTTTCTAATTTGCTTTACCCAGTAAGAACCCAGTGTTCAATAAGGTGGTTACACAGAATAGAGCATCACCTGCTGCTGTATCAACCAGTGTCAGTAGCAGGTACAAATGGACAGAAAGACCAGACACAGATACCAACTGGATAAATCAGAGGGTTATGATACACAGAAAAATGATTAGTAAACTTCTTTAAGACAGAATGAGGAGCAAGCTCCCAAACCATCAAGACTTGAGAGAATGAGGGTCACACTGACCTTCTGTAAACACAATAATCTGTCCCCTTCCAACCCAGCATGAGACTGATGTCAGCTAATCTAGATGTGTGCACTTCACTGGGCCAGGTGCACCTCCTCTATTGCAGGGTTGTAGAATACATGATATGATCACTTGAACACTGTATACGGTGCACTCGGATAAGAACAAATGTTTCATTCTTCACTCATTCTCCCCAAATAAACATAGCCTGATCCAAATATGTTTCTGAACTCAGTGCTGAAGAATTAGAATGAGGACCAGCAGATATCCAGACATCTCTGGGGATTCAAGGATATGTTTTGCTTAACACACACATACACATTTAATTGAGGATTTATTGAGGCCAGCTACTACACTTAAGTATTTCTGTTAGTTATTTCATTTAGTCAACACAGATAACTCAGTGGAAGAGATAATGGTAAGTACTACTATTTACAGATAAGCAAACCAGAAGTTACAGAAATTAAATAATTTTACTAAAATTCACACAGCTAGTAAGTGATGGAAATGAGATTTGAATTCAGATAACTTTGATTCCAGAAAGAATTCTGACCACAGACCTCATTTTCTGTGATAATATGCCTAAAAATAAAAGCTGAGAAGTGTAATCAGGTAAGATACTCTTGCTCTTTTAATGATTTATGTTCATTTAAGAAGGAAACCCATCTTTAAATGCAAGGTCAGTTAGAAAATGATATTTTATTAAAGTCATCAGTAACTAGTCATGTCACTATTTTAAGTTGCTTTTGTAGGTACATATAAGGATAGGTATTCCCTAAAACTTGGGTAATAAAGGAAATTATAAATATACACATCAAAACAAAATTAATCAACGCAAAGACATTTAAAAACGCCTTAAAAAGGCGGCATGGCTTCTAGACCATGTCTTGATAGGAACTTTGACTGAGTAGCATATTTAAAGAAAGAACAGGGCTCTCAGAAGGGGAGTTGTTCAGCAATGAAGCCTAGGTTAGGGATATTTATTATATGTCTCTAATAATGAACCTTCAAGACAGCCTACTATCACTACTATCTCATCTTGCAGTTGGTACAGGCCAGTAGGGTTAATGTGTGCATCAAATTTTGGCTATATAACAACAGCCTCTCATATCTTTTAGCCAACTTCCCTTGCTCTGAACTATGCTAAGCAAACTTCTCAGCTGTAAAACATCCAGATAGCTCTATGGGAAAAGAATAATGCTGACCCTCATTCTTGTCTCCTTTAAATTTGTTTCTCAAGGTCAGATATAGGTTGATATTTTGATATTCAGCAGTCTGACAAACCCTAAGAAACTGATTACTTCTTGGCTGGCTGGTCTTCCTTCAGGTTAGCTTGTAAGTCTCAGTGGATTCATCCATTGAAACTATGTTGTAGTAAGTGCCCTGTTTGCAGTGATGAGATCAGGACCCTAGAAAATTCTTAATCGGATTAATTTTATCGGATTCCAACTTTTAGGATAGGATTTAGGAACACTGATGTACACCTTAAACTGGACCATATGCTCTATGAACATTAGTAGGAATAAAAACAAATCTCAATGAACAAAACTCTTCTTTCTAGTGTCTCTTTATTTCATTGAGTGAACCCACCCCATCGTAGTGACAGAGGAACTGGCACTCTGTTTCTTCCTGGAATCAGCACCAGGTAAAGAGGCAGACAGAGCAGCAGATAGCCTGCTTCACTGGGAACCTGTGTATGGTGCCCAGCTGGGGCTTCTACTCAGGCTTTGCTACAGCTGCTAAGAAGACATCTGAGCTCCTTGTACCAATTCACATGCACACACATGACCTTCAAATAGTGATGTGAGGGATCCCCAACAAATGTGCCAAGTCCCCACCCCATCATTCTGTAGTGAGGCTCTGTGTATTCTGGGGATTGGGCTTGTTGTTTCCGTCTGGTCCTGGCCTTAGGCAGGGAGAGTGGACCTCTCACCATCGGACTTCTCACCCGGGGTGGGCCCTAGACTATGTCTTCTGAACTCTGTGTCCTGTGAATGCATCAAAACGGATACTAAATTCACCTGGCTTGGAAATGGCCCTCTTGCAGCAATTTTAGTCTCCTGCTTACCTCTCTGACTGTACACTTCCTCTTCTATTTTGATTGGTAAGTCCTCATTTCTTGTCACTTAGTTGGTGCTTTACAGAATTTGACTTTCCAATTTACCCACCACTTTTGTTTTTTAAAAAGCAGAGCCACTTCATGCAAACAACAAAGAGAAAAAAGCAGGTGTTGCAGTACTTGTATCAGGCAAAATAGACTTCAAAACAAAGAAACTAGCAAGAGATAAAGAAGGACATTACATAATGATAAAGGGGTCAGTCCAACAAGAGGATATAACCATTATAAATATATATGGACCCAACACAGGAGCGCCAGCATATGTGAAACAAATACTAACAGAATTAAAGTAGGAAATAGACAGCAATGCATTCATTTTAGGAGACTTCAACACACCACTCACTCCCTATCAACCAGGCAGAGGATAAGTAAAGACACAGAGGCACTGAACAACACACTAGAACAGATGGACCTAACAGACATCTACAGAACTTTGCACCCAAAAGCAGCAGGATACACATTCTTCTCAAGTGCACATGGAACATTTTCCAGAATAGACCACATACTAGGCCACAAAAAGAACCTCAGTAATTTCAAAAATATTGAAATCCTACCAACCAACTTCTCAGATCACAAAGGTATAAAACTAGAAATAAATTTTAGAAAGAAATCAAAAAGGCTCACAAATACATGGAGACTTAACAACATTCTCCTAATTAATCAATGGGTTAACGACCAAATCAAAACAGAAATCAAAGAATATATGGAGACTAATGACAACAACAACACAAAGCCACAACTTCTGTGGGACGGAGCAAAGGCAGTTCTAAGAGGAAAGTATATTGCAATCCAGGCCTATTTAAAAAAGGAAAAACACTCCCAAATGAACAGTCTAAAGACACAATTACTGAAATTAGAAAAAGAAGAACAATGAGGTCCAAAGTCACCAGAAGGAGAGACATAATAAAGATCAGAGAAGAAATAAATAAAATTGAGAAGAATAAAAAAATAGAAAAAAATCAATGAAACCAAGAGTTGGTTGTTCGAAAAAATAAACAAAATAGATAAACCCCTAGCCAGACTCATTAAGAGAAAAAGAGAATCTACACACATAAACAGAATCACAAATGAGAAAGGAAAAATAACGACGGACCCCACAGAAATACAAAGAATTATAAGAGAATATTATGAGAATCTATATGCTAACAAGCTGGAAAACCTAGAAGAAATGGACAACTTCTTAGAAAAATACAACCTTCCAAGACCGACCAAGCAAGAAACAGAAAAACTAAACAGACCAATCACCAGCAACGAAATTGAATGGGTAATCAAAAAACTACCCAAGAACAAAACCCCTGGACCTGATGGATTCACCTCTGAATTCTACCAGACATATAGAGAAGAAATAACACCCATTCTCCTTAAAGTTTTCCAAAAAATAGAAGAGGAGGGAATACTTCCAAACTCCTTCTATGAAGCCAGCATCACTCTAATACCAAAACCTGGCAAAGACCTCACCAAAAAAGAAAATTACAGACCAATATCCCTGATGAACGTAGATGCAAAAATACTCAACAAAATATTAGCAAACCAAATTCAAAAATACATCAAGAGGATCATACACCATGATCAAGTGGGATTCATCCCAAGGATGCAAGGATGGTACAGCATTCGAAAATCCATCAACATCATACACAACATCAACAAAAAGAAGAACAAAAACCACATGATCATCTCCATAGATGCTGAAAAAGCATTTGACAAAATTCAGCATCCATTCATGATTAAAACTCTCAACAAAATGGGTATTGATGGCAAGTACCCCAACATCATAAAGGCCATATATGACAAACCCACAGCCAACATCATACTTAATAGCAAGAAGCTGAAAGCTTTTCATCTAAGATCGGGAACAAGACAGGGATGCCCACTCTCTCCACTGTTATTCAACATAGTACTGGAGGTCCTAGCCACGGCAATCAGACAAAACAAAGACATACAAGGCATCCAGATTGGTAAAGAAGAAGTCAAATTGTCACTATTTGCAGATGACATGATACTGTATATAAAAAACCCTAAAGACTCCACTCCAAAACTGCTAGAACTAATATCTGAATTCAGCAAAGTTGCAGGATACAAAATTAATACACAGAAATCTGTTGCTCTCCTATACACTAATGATGAACTAACAGAAAGAGAAATCAGAAAAACAATTCCATTCACAATTGCATCAAAAAGAATAAAATACCTAGGAATAAACCTAACGAAGGAAGTGAAAGACCTGTACTCTGAAAATTACAAGACACTCCTAGGAGAAATTAAAGAGGACACTAACAAATGGAAATGCATCCCATGCTCTTGGCTAGGAAGAATAAATATTGTCAAAATGGCTACACTACCTAAAGCAATCTACAGATTCAATGCAATTATCAAAATACCAACAGCTTTCTTCAATGAAGTGGAACAAATAATTCTAAAATTCATATGGAACCAGAAAAGACCCCGAATAGCCAAAGCAATCCTGAGAAGGAGGAATAAAACGGGGAATTACACTCCCTGACTTCAAGCTCTACTACAAAGCTATAGTAATCAAGACAATTTGGTATTGGCACAAAAACAAACCCACAGACCAGTGGAACAGAATAGAAAATCCAAACATTAACCCAAACACCTACAGTCAATTAATATTTGATAAAGGAGCCTTGGATATACAATGGGGAGATAACAGCCTCTTCAGCAGCTGGTGTTGGAAAAACTGGACAGCTACATGTAAGAGAATGAAACTGGACTACTGTCTAGCCCCATACACAAAAGTAAACTCAAGGTGGATCAAAGACCTGAATGTAAGTCATGAAACCATAAAACTTTAAGAAAAAAACATAGGCAAAAATCTCTTGGACATAAACATGAGTGACTTCTTCATGAACATATCCCTCCGGGCAAGGGAAACAAAAGCAAAAATGAGCAAGTTGGACTATATCAAGCTGAAAAGCTTCTGTACAGCAAAGGACACCATCAGTAGAACAAAAAGACATCCTACAGTATGGGAGAATATATTCATAAATGACGTATCTGATAAGGGGTTGACATCCAAAATATATAAAGAGCTCACGCACCTCAACAAACAAAAAGCAAATAATCCAATTAAAAATGGGCAGAGGACATGAATAGACACTTCTCTAAAGAAATTCAGATGACCAACAGGCACGTGAAAAGATGCTCCACATTGCTAAACATCAGAGAAATGCAGATTAAAACCACAATGAGATATCACCTCACACCAGTGAGGATGGCCAACATCCATAACACAAACAACAACAAATGTTGGCGAGGATGTGGAGAAAAGGGATCCCTCCTACACTGCTGGTGGGAATGCAAATTAGTTCAACCATTGTGGAAAGCAGTATGGAGGTTCCTCAAAAAACCCAAAATAGAAATACCATTTGACCCAGGAATTCCACTCCTAGGAATTTACCCTAAGAATGCAGCAGCCCAGTTTCAAAAAGACAGATGCACCCCTATGTTTATCGCAGCACTATTTACAATAGCCAAGAAATGGAAGCAACCTAAGTGTCCATCAGTAGATGAATGGATAAAGAGGAAGTGGTACATATACACAATGGAATATTATTCAGTCATAAGAAAAAAACAAATCCTACCATTTGTAACAACATGGATGGAGCTAGAGGGTATTATGCTCAGTGAAATAAGCCAAGCCGAAAAAGACAAGTATCAAATGATTTCAGTCATATGTGGAGTATAAGAACAAAGAAAAAAAGAAGAAACTGAAGGAACAAAACAGCAGCAGACTCACAGAACCCAGGAACGGACTAATAGTTACCAAAGGG
>JAQQAC010002067.1:10712128-10730228 GCA_029783875.1 Phataginus tricuspis | reverse complement strand
TTATAACTAGAAAATGCTGTTTTATGCCTGCCAGGTGATGGCGTTTTTAAAACAGCATTTTCTAGTTATAAAAAGTGAATGAAACTGCTTAGTTCAGAACACTAAGAAAACACAGAGCGGGGGGTTTCCGCCTCTGCGCTATTAATACCTTGGGCCAGTAACTTTAGGTGCTGGCAGGGCGGTGAGGGTCTGGTGCACTGCAGGGGGTTCACCAGTAGACCCAGCCTCTACTCACTGGGTTCCAGTAGTACTGCTCCCACACCCACTGTGACACCCGAAATGTCTCCAGATAATAAAAGTGCCCTGGGGGCAAAATTACTCCAGGCTGAGAACGACTGAAATAGAGAAATTACAAAGGTCACCTATGTAATCCTACCACCTAGAAACGTGAGCTTTCTGTTAACATAAATAAAAATTGCAAAACACAGTCACAATGAGCTTACCATTCTATAGCCAGTTGATTTTTCATTCAATTATACAGCATCAAAATTTTTGTTATGTAATATCCCTCTATAGCATACATTTTTGGTACTGTGAGTACTTTATAATAAAATAATCCTAATTCCTTGTTTCTCCCTCCTGCCCTTTGTATCATTGTTGTCATTCATTGTACTCCTATATAAGAACACACACACACATACACACACACAATCAAAAACATTATTGCTATTATTATTTTGAACAAACTGTTACCTATTAGATCAAATAAGAATAAGGCAAATACAAATTTTTATTTTAGTTTCATTTATTGCTTCTCTGATGCTTTTCCTGTCTTCACGTAGATCCAAGCTTCTGA
Source organism: Phataginus tricuspis (assembly GCA_029783875.1). Taxonomy (NCBI): domain Eukaryota; kingdom Metazoa; phylum Chordata; class Mammalia; order Pholidota; family Manidae; genus Phataginus; species Phataginus tricuspis. The sequence goes on along the minus strand of JAQQAC010002067.1, from coordinate 10,729,432 downwards.
CCTATATCATCTTCCTTCTCTCTAAAGAACTTCTTTCAACATTTCTTTCAAGGCAGGTCTACTGACAACAAATTCCTTCAACTTTTGTTTGTCTGAGGAAGTTCTTATTTCTCCTTCGCTGTTGAAAGGTAATTCCACAGGGTTCAGAATTCTAGGTTGAAAGGGTTTTTTTTTTCTGTCAACACCTTCAATATTCCCCTCCGTTCTCTTTTTGCTTTGATGGCTTCTGAAGAGAATCCAGGTGTAATTCTTATCTTTGCTCCTTTATAGGGAAGGTGTTTTTTTCCTCATGTTTCTTCAGGATTTTTTCTTTATCTTTGATTTTCTATAGTTTGAGAGTGAAATATAGTTTGTTTGTTTTTTTACATTTATCCTGCTTGGTGTTCTCTGAGCTTCCTGGATCTGTGGTTTGGTGTATGACATTAATTTGGGGGACATCATTATTGCTCCAAATATTTGTTTCTGTTCCTTTCTCTCTTTTTTTCTTTTTATATTCCTATTACAAGTATGTTGCACATTTTGTAGTTGTCCCACAGTTCTTTTTTTTTTTTTTCAGTCTTTTTTCTCTTTGCTTTTCTGTTTTGGAGGGTTCTCTTTAGATATCTTCAAGCTCAGAGATTCTTTCCTCAGCTGTGCTCAGTCTACTAATAAGTCCAACAAAGGCATTCTTCATTTTTGTTGCGGTGTCTTTTACCTGTAGCATTTCTTTTTGGTTATTTCTTAGTGTTTCCATCTCTCCGTTTATATTGCCCATGTGTTCTTGCATGTTGTCTACCCATTAGAGCTCTTAGCGTATTAATCATAATTGTTTTAAATTCCCAGTCTGATAATTCCAAAGCCCTTGCAGTAGCTGACTGTGATTTTGATGCTTTCTTTTTCTCTTCAGACTGTGTTTTTTGCTTTTTAGTATGTCTTGTAATTTTTTCTGAATAGTTGGACAGTATGTACTGGATAAAAGGAACTTCTGTTACTGTAAATTGTAATTCTTGGTGTTTTCCCAACCCTCTCTCTAATTCTAGGGACAATGGTTAGCTCTGTGACTTCAACTTTCTTCTAAATTGTGGAAAAGTTGTTGATTTCTCAGCTTTAACTTGTTAGGACCTACTGTATAATTTTTAATGGATGCTGGTATTAATAGTGTAGGGACATACCACACTTCACATAACTAATCCCATAGGACTGAAGATTTTGCTTGTTTCAAATAAGACTGTACTAAATACATATGATTACTTTAGATTCTTTTGTGTAGAATTGCCGCTCAAACTGAAGAGAAAGTACTAAAATTTGGTGCTGTCCGTTGGTAGGGTGATGGACTTCACCCTGTCTCACCCTCAGCCACTAAATTATCTTTTACACAGGGATGTCCCCAGAATCCATTCTTTTTTTTTCCCCCAACATTAATGTTTTATTTAGAAATTTTCCATCAGTGCTTATGGGAAAGGTTGTTCTGTAATTTTCTTTTCTTGTAAAATCTCTGTCAGATTTTGGTATCAGGCTTTTTCCATTCTCATAAAGTAAGTTGGGAAATGTTTTTGTTCGTATTTTCAGTATGTTGTTTAATTTACATGTAATTGAAGACTTCAAGTTATCTCTTTGACATTACTTCTAATTTCCTTCTGCTTTACATTTTTAACCATAATTTTCCCCCGGAAAGGGGGTGCACCGTTCCTGGAAGTACTGCAATACCAGGTCGATGGCGCGGAGTGGACGGAAGAAGCTCGTATTCCATCTCCTAATTCCAAAAATCCATTTAGTATATTGTCCTCGGATAGAAGACGGATCAAATACTAAACTGATAAGAACAGATACTACACTTGATCTTAGCCAAAAGGCCAAGAAGCTATCCACTCTTGAGCAGACAAAATGCTTCTCCGACCTCACCCAGCACCCAGGCTTTTCTGGTTTTCCGCCGGCTGCCCAGAGGCCCGCCTTTGTCAGGGTTGGCGAGCTTCCACCAGCAGGGGACGCTGTGGGATCCGCGGCGGCCACTCGCCCACCAGACGCCGCTCTCCCTCCGCGCATGCTCTACTCTGCCTTCCCCGCCCCCCGGCGGCCGCTTGGTTTGGGGCCGGGTTTCTAAGAGACGGCGCCAACCGGCTGCGCCTGCGCGGTGGGCGCCGCCGGGAGCCTGCTGAAGCGGCGGGTGGTTCCCGCTGGGCCTGAGTCGCCGCTCAGGTTCTCCTTCTTCACTGTGCGCCTGTGAGGCGGGCTGCCGGCGGACGTCTTTCCGGAATGGAGCACATCCGTACGACCAAGGTAGTGGGGCGCGGAAGTGCCATTCGCCCCTGGCCCGGGGCCGGCTGGGCAGAGCTCGGCTTGCCCAACCCGGGCTGAGGACCTGCCGGCGGGGGCCTTGCCCCGGGCCTAGCCGGGGAGGGCAGCGGCAGTTTGGGCCAAGGAGGGTGCGGGGGCCTCTGCCACCTCCAGGAGTAAGAATTTCCTTTTCAGACCTTGGTGTCGGGGTGCGGATGATTGAGGCTGCTTGGGGTTAAGTCCCAAGAAATTGGTCGCCGCCCCTTTTCCGCTATACTTTCTTGGGCAAAATTGGGGCTGCTTTAGCTTCGGGGACCTTCAGCCGTGCGCCGCCTCGTGAAATCGGAAAGCCGGTGGGTCCTCAAATTAACGTTCCGTTGCTGTGTGTGCTTTTCCTTGTTCATGTTTAATTGTCCCGTGTCCCAGATTCTTGATGGAAGTTTTGGGAGTTGCTGAGATCAGCCCTCGGCTCCACCTCGCTTTCTTGTGGTGTCTACTCGTTTACATTGGGTATTTCTGTCTCGGTGCTTCAAAACTTTGTCAAAACGCAGCTTAACAGAGGAGTTAACGGAGAAGGGAAAAACGTTATCCCGTATTTTCAGGTATCTGATGGAAGTGTTCTTCAGTTGAGCAGTATGCTTAATTTGTGTGAAAGGCATTTGTTCGGAGAACAAAGTACTCAGGATTCCGTTAAAATGTTAAAACGGAAGAAAATGACATAAAAATATTACCAAATCATTTTACCAACAATATTTGAGTTCACCTTCAACTTTGGGAGAGAGAAAACATAAACCAAGACCAAAAGAATTGAATAACATGATCGCTGGGAGGCTTACAAAATCAGGAAGAGGACGATGAATCGTGCGTGACTCTCCGTGTTTTGCTGAAACCATCAGACAATTGCTGCCCATCCTAAAGTTACTGTTCATTTAGGAAAATAGACACATGTCGTCTTCATTTGTTTCACGGAGAATTTGAGATCTGTGGCATTAAAATTAGTTTCACAAACCTTTTTAAGGTGTACGTGGGTTTTTATTAGAGCTTGTTTTTAACATTGCACATACTTTATACAATAAAATCGAAGATGCTAAAAACTAACCCCCTTTTTAAAATCTGTTTTAAGAGAGGAAAGGTAAAGTGACTCTAGAATTCAAGTTTCTGGCACTAAAAGTTTGAAAATAGAAGGGTGATTAAGTAACTAACCAAACAAGTAGAAGATGTAGTAGAGGTGGTAAAGAGCACTAGAGGAAGCATCAGATCAGGTTGGTTCCAAAGTCCCAGGTGTGTGTTATATAGGCCGTGTACACATGCTTTCCTTTTGTATACCAGGTTGAACCTCATATTTGCTTCTTTCATAGTGCTTGCTGTAGTGCACAGCACACAATAGAAAAACAGTAAAAGTGAACTGAATGTAATCAGAACAAACCCTATTTCCAGGTTATTTGCAAAAGTGAACAGAATATTAAAAAATCTTTAGGATTCCTTAGCTTATTTTAAGCCTTTCTGCTGTAAATTTATGATGTATATATACATACACACACACACACACACACACACAGTTTTTTTTTGTATACTCTGGAATAATCTTATGTGGCTCTATGTAGACTTTAATAAACAAGTATTTCCTGGATACCTAATGTGCCAGGCATCATACAGACACTGGGTATGCAACAGGGAACACGATAGACATGGACCTCCTACTACGTACTGATAATTGTGTGAACTATAAGATTTTCTTAAATTATAACTTATTCTTAAAAGATTGATTTGAACATAGCCAACTTTTTGTTTCTATTATGCATAGCCTTCATCTGGACATAGTTAATTTGCTGCAAAAAGAATTGTAAGTATTTAAAAACTAAAAATGAATGCTTTAAATTTATTTAGCTGTTTTAAACTCTAGTTATTATGGTCAAGAACTGACTATAGAGTAGTAATATGTAACTTGATTTGTTGAATGTTATTCAGATGGCTACATTTGAAAAGTAGTAATTACCATTTATTGAGTAACTATACGTCAATAAAGCCAGCTATACAGTGTTATTTCACAATATTTACAATTTCAAAAATATGTTATACAGAATTATCACGTATCTCTTAAATAACCCTGCCAGTTGGGCACATTATTTCCATTTACAGATAAGGAGGAAATAGGCTGAGATAATTTAAATAACCTGCCCAGTTAGCTCACAAGGAGTGGAGTCAAAATTTAAACCAAGGTTTTTCTAACTCCAAAGACTACATAATGTCTTTTCCATTGCCTTGCTAGTGTTAATCTGTTAAGATGTGTATATTATCAATTCAGAAATAAATCCTAATAATAATTATAAGAGTCTTTTCTTCCCTAAACTTCTTCTTGACATAAGTAAATAATATTTATGTGGTAGTACTGTTTTTTTTTTGTATTGTTTATAGTTTTTTCTTTGCTAACTAACCAGAGATTTATCAGATAAAATATTTTAGCTTGAGTACTAATTAAATGGCTTTTTGGTTCTGAAATTCAGAAACAGGTACCCTGTTTTGGTCATATTTGTTTTTACTAACTTTATAGCACCTATAAAGATGTGAAGTCTGAATCTGAATTTCTGAAGAAGCATTTCCAAGCTATACTTAACGAACAGTACAGCTAACACCTATCACTTTGAGCTCTGATTTTGCCATAATAAGATAGTCTTGCCAAGAAACAATGGGCAAAATGCAGAGACCGTTGTGCTTTATGCAGACTTCCTCCTTTCACTGCCAGCCTCCAGTGCTTTAGCTGACATCATATATTGATGTCAAATGATTGTGCTGTTTGTGAATGGAACTTTACCGAAGGAAATGGAAGAATGTTTTCCTAAGCTACATATGAAAGACAGCTTCCCAGAGTTTGTTAAAGAATGGAATGTCCTGTGAAAATCTGACCCCACTACAGCTCAAATTGAGTTTTCCAAAAGTAATGCCCAGTTTCTTAGTTTGTTACCCCTTTTTGTCATTAGAATGTGAAATCATACATGTTTGAATACAAATATATGTTATCTGTAACAGAGGGAAGGAGATGTAAAACTAAGAATGAATCATGGACAAGGAGAAACTGACATAAATTATCTTTGAAATAAGAGCTAGTAGATTTTGAGGAACCTCAATACTTATCTCCATGTAAAGTGCTGTTTTACTTACTAATATTCCATTAGATGAAAAACCTGAAACATGCATAGGTGAAATAAAACAATTTCTACGGACTGAAATAGCCAGCTCTACTAAGGAGGAGGTGGAGCTGGGAACTTAACTCCAGGTCTTCCTGATCCCAGGCCTCTTTTAACCATTACACTGCCCGGCCTCACGGTCGTTATCTAATCAAGAGATCTGCATAGTGAGGTCGGGCAGTGTCAGTAGGAGTGGCAAGGTATGGAGGAGAGGAATCTAAGGTGGTAGAATTTTGTCTAGTTGGTACCTGATTATGAGGGTCTAGAATTGGGGAATAGGTCTGGCCCAGAGAAATAGATTTGGGAGTAATTATCAGTGTTTAGGTCATCATTGATATTTTCTATTGTGGATGGGTTTATTTGAGAAGAGTATGTAGAGGCTTTGTAAAGAAGAGTGTGAAGGCTAGTGCTCTGGGAATACTTAAAAAGCGGCAAGCAGAGGAATAGAAAGAGTATTAGGCATAAAATGGAAACTGGTCAATCGTAGGTAGAAAGGGAACAGTCTGCCCTAGTGTAATATCTTTCTCTTTTCCCTCCGTGGGCCAGGCACTGGTCTAGGTCCTGAGGACATGGCAGCGAATAAATCAGACAAAAATTCCTGCCTTTACAAAACTAATTGGGGAAGATACAATAGCAAAATTAATAAGTCAAATATATAATATAGTAGATGGTGGTAGATGCTGTGAAGAGTGTCAGTGCGGGGATAGGGGAGGACAATTTTAAGTAGAGTAGTTAGGGAAAGCCTTATGGAGATAGTGGCACTTGAGTGGACAGACCTGGAAGAGGTGCGGGAGCAGAGCCTCACTTGGGCAAGGGTGGGGTGGGGTGGGGTGGCAGGGAGAGTCCCAGAGGGAACAGCAAAAGCAAAACCCCTGTGTTGGGTGTGCCTGGTTGGTAAGAACTAGCAACAAGACCAGTGTGTCGAGAGCAGAGTGAGTGAGGGGGAGAGTATAGTAGGTTAACGTTGGGTACAGAGACAAGTTACTATGGAGCCTTGAAAGCTAATGTGAAATCTTTGCTCTTACTGAGGTAGGAAACCATTCGTGTTCAACTGTCCAACACTGCAGAAAAGCAAAGTTAGATAGGATTGAAAAGTGCCTCTTTTTATCTATCCTGTTTCATTTGGTGATTTATGCAACCAGACTCTGTTATAGGAACTGGGGTACATGAATTTAGAAAGTTAAAAATCTCTGCCCTTTGATTCTTACTTACTTCTACTTCATGAAAGCGACTTGGTGCTCTTTTTCTTTTGATAGATAATTCTTGGCAAGGTGTCGGTTCTATGGAGTGTGCCATAATGAGTCTAAGGGTCCCAAAGGATGCCTGGCTATAGAAAGGGATCACGACAAGCCAGAGAAGCCTTGACAGTGCGTTTCATGCTTCAGTAGCTATTGTCCTGTAACTCTAAGAGTAAGTGCAGCTGTTGGTCACAGAACTTTGCTTGAGGAAGGCCCTTTGTCCCTTCCTCACCCAGAGGCTGCTTTTCCCTCTTGGGGGTAGATAGGCGTGTGAATGTTCTGAATGAGATCCTGTATATGTGTGATTCCCTGTGTTTTTCATTTCCAGCTTTGTAATTGGCGGAAATGTGTACTTCCTGTTTACACCATTAAGGCACCTTTTAGCGCAGACTCTTGGTTGGCAGCAATTCAACTAAATAACCCTTACGGTAATGTGTTGGTGTTCTCCAGCCTCACCATAATGACCACAGCCTCCAAGTATTTTCTCCCTGCTCCATTTTCTTCTTTACTCTTTATTTTCCCATAACCTTTTTCCTTTTCCCCATTTTTGCCTGCAGTTATAACTGTAATTAAAGGATCCTATTTCTCTGGTGCCCCAGTGCTTATAGTTGCTTCCTAAATATCTGAGATATTAATATCCTAAATATCCAAGAAAACACTGGGGAAAATCTGTAGCAACATCTGTAAAGTACTTTCAGTTTCTCAGTGAAAAGGGGAAGTACGGGGCAGCAGCTGATGTTTAGAAATTGGCTAAGCCTGTGGTTTGAGATTTGTATGCTGATGGTTTTAGCTCTGAAAAAGATCCAGTTTCTTTTATTTTTTAAATTTATCTTAGGATTTGCATCAAAAAGTAATCAGAAATTCTCTTATTTTTTCCAGAACTCTAGTTTAATTACTAAATGTCACATCCATATAGGGAATTGCCATGTTGAAGCAGTTATGTAATGGTTTTCTATTATATTTTCTTGATTTGAATATGATTTTGCATTTATCAAGGTAATTGTATTCAAGATGGACTCTCAGACTTAGGTTTCCTTTTATGCCTTAGTGAATGGTGACCATCTGACAAGCTTAACATCTTGAAGGAGCCTCTGTTTCTCCTCCCTTCCCTTTCACATCACTTTTGTTACTAGCTCAAGATGGGCTTCCTCTTAATCCTGTCCCTTCTCCCATCTCTCCTAGGCACCATGAATGACATTATTAGCCCTTCACCCGGCTACCCCACAACCAGTCTCTTCCCACTCCATAGTTTCTTCATATTACCATTAGAAAGATCTTCTTAAAAGCCCTGTCTGGTCATGGACTGCTGTGCTTACCGTCATCCATTTGTCTTTTATCTGCCACCCAGATTCTCTGCCTTAACAAGTGTTTCTTTTTCGTCAAATATTATTCCCCTCCCTCTTTTTAGGTTATATTTCTTCTATTGAGAATTCTTTGTTCTCTCTGTTTTAGTCTCTCTGTTTGTTGATCTTTGCTTTCAACACTTATATTAGGAAAACAGATTTTCAAACTCTAGAGTACATTGAAATACTGAATTTGCTTTTCAGGTCCACATGCCTTCTGCTTCATTTCTCTATTTGAACTTAAGTAGACATTAGTTTAATACAGAAGGTTGTCAGTGCTCAACTTGGCTTATCAGCTTACTAACAATAGTAAATTTTGCAAGCATTTGTATTGTTTACTATTTGTCAAGCAACCTTGGGGTAAAGTACCTGACATTTGTTATCCAGTCTTATTGTGGCCCTGGAGGGAGAAGGGAGAGGTTATTGTCCTCATTTTACAGGTGAAGAAAACGAGACCCAGACAGATTGGCCTTCAGTTGATAACCAGTAAATTTTTGTTGAATGAATTATAAACTCTTTTTCCTGCTATTGTATATTTATGTGCTTGTTCTTCCATGATGATGTGGCTGTATGTGCTTGCCTGTAATGCAGATACACATTTTAAAGTACTGAAATTGTAAGAAGCCGTTTTAAAATGGGAGGACTAGACAAGCTGGGGCCTTAAATGTTTGGGAAAAGAGCATAAAGATAGAGAAGGAACCTAGCCTAATGCGACTAAGAGCAAGAGGGATTAATTTAGAGTGAAACTTAGAAGGAATATCAGTTGCATAAGAATGACCAGCTGAGTTTCTTCAAAATGCATGTTCTTGGTCGCCAGCACCTGAGATGATTGAATGGGCTTGAGGTAGGGCTTGGGAACCATACTCTGCAGTTTTGGAAATACTCAGATGAACAACTAGGCTTTAAAGCTTGTATGTAGATTGTTGTGCCCAAGTCGTGAGTCCCGAGAGACCACCAAGGAGCCAATTCCAATGCAAACACAAAAGGGTCTTTTATTTCGAGCTCGGACCCACAACCTTCACCGACGCAGCGGGTCAGGAATGTGAGCCCTGAGCCCAGGGCAGACAAAGCTTTTATGCATTACAAGGTACAGGAAGAAAGGAACTTGCACCTGGTATGCGCTTGTTGGGGGATTCAAAAGCAAGCATGACTTGTACATTTTTCATTGGTTGAGTCTGGCTGGCCTGACCACAGGCTGATGTATGTAAGTATGTTACCATTGCTTCTCCTTTTATGGTAAAGGTATGTAGGTCTAGGGGAGCTATCTGGGGTGGGGGTCATACCTTTGCTTTTAATAGTCAGGTGGCCGGTTGTTGCTAGGGGAACTATCTAGGAGAACTAGGTTGGGGGTTGAGGCTTTTTTTTTTTTCTTAAGATGGCCTTTTTAAAATGGAATTTCTCTTGCTCTCAGAAGGTGAAGAAAATTAAAGTTCTAACGAAGAATTTCAGGTAATTTTGGATATAGAAATTAGGGGGTGGATCAAGAAATAGTCTTAGAGTGTTGGAAAGAATATTTTCAACCTGTATTTCCAGTCTTAGTAGACACCCCACCAGAAGGAAATATGTAGGGTTATACTGTTCTAGAGGAAGAATGACCTTGACTAATTGGGTAGTGGGGTGGGAATAGAGGACAGAGTCCATACATGTATTAAAAAAAAAAAAAGCTGAACTATACCTGTGTGCTGTATTAGTAGTTTGTCTACTGTAAGTTTGTTCCTTTATTCAGAAATTACTGAATGAGGTGAGCCCTGCTGTGTAGGGAAAAGGTGGCAGAGAGAAATAAGGGACAGTACAATGTTATAAAGAAGAATTCTATTTAATAAATCTCTTGGATGATTTCAGCAAAGGAGACTACTGCTAAATGTGTGCACCTTCTGTTTTTCCCTCATGGGAAATGTCTCAGTGGCAGAGCCCAGATATAAACTCACACATATATGGTCAGTTAATATATAATAAAGGAGCCATGAATATTCGCTAGGGAAAAGGCAGCCTCTTCAACGACTGTATTGGGAAAACTGGACAGCTACATCTTAGAGAATGAAACCGGATTATTGTCTAACTCCACTGTAGTTCAGCAGCTGTTTATTGTGTCACATGCTACACTAGCCTTTAGGTATTCAAACATAAATTAGAGACCGTCCTTGTGCTGGGATATGAACGAATGCTTTAATTATAATGTAGGAATTACCTTAATAGTGGTGGAAGGGGCAGGTTTTAAAAATGCTGAGACTATAAAATTGGTAGGAATTGGTGATTGGATATTGGGGTTAAGAAGTCATAAGATGACTCCTAGATTTCTAGTGTGAGTGAGGATGGAGTAACATTAACTCAGAAATACAGAATTGGGAACATATTTGTGAGGGGAGAGGGGAAATCATTTTTGTTTTCAGTATGACTCTAAAGACACCCAAGCAGAGCAGGATAGCATGGTGGGAAGGCGTCCCAGCTCAGGAGTGAGACCTATGACATAGGGTTATAACTGTGGTACTCCACTTACTAGCCATTACTAGCTGTATGATGTTGGGACATTTAACCAACTTCTCTAAGTCTCAGTTTTTATGGGGATAGTAATAGTTCATACCACACAGGAGTTGTGAAATAATTTGTTGATTTAAGCACTTATCAAAATACTGGGCATATAACAAGACCTCAATACTATATCAGGAATTAGTATTGTTCTATGTATAGCAGACAGTGTGAACTCAGGAGAGATCAGACCTGGGCATTTAGTTTTGGGAGTCCTTAACATAGAGGCTAAAACAATGTCAGTGGATAAAATTGCCTATGAGAATGGAGTCCTAAGAATAGTAGTAACAAATAGGGAATGGATGAAAGAGGGTTGAAATCCAAATGAAAAGTGATGTGATCTGTATGTAGAGAATTGTGTGACCTTAAAAGAGAAATTATTACCTAAGGCGTATGATTGGAGGCTAACAAATATTTATGCCCTTTTTAAAATCCACAGATTAAAAAACATTCTTGGGGACTTAAAAATATTTTACTATGTAATTACATAAATAGTAGTAAAACAGGAACTACCGCCCCCCCTTTAAACTGCTTGTCAAGTATACTTTTTTTTTTAATTTTGGTGTCGTTAATCTACAATTACATGTGCAACATTACGGTTACTAGACTCCCCACATCATCAAGTCCCCCCCACATATCTCATTACAGTCACTGTCCATCACCGTAGTGAGATGCTATAGAATCACTACTTGTCTTCTCTGAGTTGTACAGCCCTCCCCATGCCCCCCCTACATAATGTCTGCTAATTGTAATGTCCTCTTTCCCCCTTGTCCCTCCCTTCCCGCCCATCCTCTCCAGTTCTTTTCCCTTTGGTATCTATTAGGTGATTCTTGAGTTCTGTGAGTCTGCTGCTGTTTTGTTCCTTCAGTTTTTTTCTTTGTTCTTATACTCCACATATGAGTGAAATCATATGTTACTTGTCTTTTTCCGCTTGGCTTATTTCACTGAGCATAATACCCTCTAGCTCCATCCATGTTCTTGCAAATGGTAGGATATGTTTTCTTCTTATGGCTGAATAATATTCCATTGTGTATATGTACCACATCTTCTTTATCCATTCATTTACTGATGGACACTTAGGTTGCTTCCATTTCTTGGCTATTGTAAATAGTGCTACGATAAACATAGGGGTGCATCTGTCTTTTTCAAACTGGGCTGCTGCATTCTTAGGGTAAATTCCTAGGAGTGGGATTCCTGGGTCAAATGGTATTTCTATTTTGAGTTTTTTGAGGAACCTCCATACTGCTTTCGACAATGGTTGAACCAATTTGCATTCCCGCCAGCAGTGTTAGGAGGGTTCTCCTCTCTCCACATCGTTGCCAACATCTGTTGCTGTTTGTGTTTTGGATGTTGGCCATCCTTACTGGTGTGAGGTGATATCTCATTGTGGTTTTAATCTGCATTTCTCTGATGATTAGCGATGTGGAGCATCTTTTCATGTGCCTGTTGGCCATCTGAATTTCTTCTTTGGAGAAGTGTCTGTTCAGATCCTCTGCCCATTTTTAATTGAATTATTTGCTTTTTGTTTGTTGAGGTGCGTGAGCTCTTTATATATTTTGGATGTCAACCCCTTATCAGGTATGTCATTTATGAATATATTCTCCCATACTGTAGGATGTCTTTTTGTCCTACTGATGGTGTCCTTTGCTGTACAGAAGCTTTTCAGCTTGATATAGTCCCACTTGTTCATTTTTGCTTTTGTTTCCCTTGCCCGGGGTGATATGTTCATGAAGAAGTTGCTCATGTTTATGTCCGAGAGATTTTTGCCTATGTTTTTTTCTTAGAGTTTTATGGTTTCATGACTTACATTCAATTCAGGTCTTTGATCCATTTTGAGTTTACTTTTGTGTATGGGGCTAGACAGTAGTCCAGTTTCATTCTCTTACATGTAGCTGTCCAGTTTTGCCAACACCAGCTGTTGAAGAGGCTCTCGTTTCCCCATTGTATATCCATGGCTCCTTTATTATATATTAATTGACTGTATATGTTTGGGTTAATGTCTGAACTCTTTATTCTGTTCCACTGGTCTGTGGGTCTCTTCTTGTGCCAGTACCAAATTGTCTTAATTACTGTGGCTTTGTAGTAGAGCTTGAAGTCTGGGAGGGTAATTCCCTCTGTTTTATTCTTCCTTCTCAGGATTGCTTTGGCTATTCGGGGTCTTTTGTGGTTCCATATGAATTTTAGAACTATTTGTTCCAGTTCATTGAAGAATGCTGTTGGTATTTTGATAGGGATTGCATTGAATCTGTAGATTGCTTTAGGTAGTGTAGCCATTTTGACAATATTTATTCTTCCTAGCCAAGAGCAGGGGATGAATTTCCATTTGTTAGTGTCCTCTTTAATTTCTCTTAGAACTGTCTTGTAGTTTTCAGAGTATAGGTCTTTCACTTCCTTCGTTAGGTTTATTCCTAGGTATTTTATTCTTTTTGATGCAATTGTTTTCCAGATTTCTCTTTCTGTTAGCTCCTCGTTAGGGTATAGGAAAGCAACAGATTTCTGTGTGTTGATTTTGTATCCTGCAACTTTGCTGAATTCAGATATTAGTTCTAGTAGTTTTGGAGTGGAGTCTTTAGGGTTTTTTGTGTACAATATCATGTCATCTGCATATAGTGACAGTTTGACTTCTTCTTTACAAATCTGGATGCCTTGTATTTCTTTGTTTTGTGTGATTGCCGTGGCTAGGACCTCCAGTACTATATTGAATAACAGTGGGGAGAGTGGGTATCCCTGTCTTTTTCCCGGTCTTAGATGAAAAGCTTTCAGCTTCTTGCTGTTAAGTATGATGATTAGGTGTGGGTTTATCATATATGGCCTTTATTATGTTGAGGTACTTGCCATCTATACCCATTTTATTGAGAGTTTTTATCATGAATGGATGTTGAATTTTGTCAAATGCTTTTTTAGCATCTGTGGAGATGATCATGTAGTTTTTGTTCTTCTTTTTGTTGATGTGGTGGATGATGTTGCTGGATTTTCGAATGTTGTACCATCCTTGCATCCCTGAGATGTATCCCACTTGATCATGGTGTATGATCCTCTTGATGTATTTTTGAATTCAGTTTGCTAATATTTTGTTGAGTATTTTTGCATCTATGTTCATTAGGGATATTGGTCTGTAACTTTCTTTTTTGGTGGAGTCTTTGCCTGGTTTTGGTAGAGAGTGATGCTGGCTTCATAGAATGAATTTGTAAGTATTCCCTCATCTTCTATTTTTTGGAAAACTTTAAGGAGAATGGGTATTATTTCTTCTTATATGTCTGATAAAATACAGCAGTGAATCCATTTGGCTTGGGGGTTTTGTTCTTGGGTAGTTGTCTGATTACCAATTCAATTTTGTTGCTGGTAATTGGTCTGTTTAGGTTATCTGTTTCTTCCCTGGTCAGTCTTGGAAGGTTGTATTTTTCTAAGAAGTTGTCCATTTCTTCTAGGTTTTCCAGCTTCTTAGCGTATAGATTTTCATAGTATTCTCTAATAATTCTTTGTATTTCTGTGGGGGCCGTCGTGATTTTTCCTTGCTCATTTCTGATTCCGTGTATGTGTGTAGATTCTCTTTTTCTTTTAATAAGTCTGGCTAGGGGTTTATCTATTTTGTTTATTTTTTCAAAGAACCAACTCTTGGTTTCATTGATTTTTTTCTATTGTTTTATTCTTCCCAATTTTATTTCTTCTCTAATCTTTATTATGTCCCTCCTTCTGATGACTTTGAGCCTCATTTGTTCTTCTTTTTCCAATTTCAATAATGGTGACTTTAGATAATTCATTTGGGATTGTCCTTCCTTGTTTAAATAAGCTTGGATTGCAATATACTTTCCTCTTAGAACTGCCATTGCTGTGTCCCACTGAAGTTGGGGCTTTGTGCTGTTGTTGTTATTTGTCTCCATATATTGTTTGATCTCTGTTTTAATTTGGTCGTTGTTCCATTGATTATTTAGGAGCCTGTTGTTAAGTCTCCATGTATTTGTGAGCCTTTTTGTTTTCTTTGTACAATTTATTTCTAGTTTTATACCTTTGTGATCTGAGAAGCTGGTTGGTAGAATTTTAATATTTTTGAATTTACTGAGGTTCTTTTTGTGGCCTAGTATGTAGTCTATTCTGGAAAATGTTCCATGTGCACTTGAGAAGAATGTGTGTCCTGCTGCTTTTGGGTGTAGAGTTCTGTAGATGTCTGTTAGGTCCATCTGTTCTAGCGTGTTGTTCAGTGCCTCTGTGTCTTTACTTATTTTCTGTCTGGTTGATCTGTCCTTTGGAGTGAGTGGTGTGTTGAAGTCTCCTAAAATGAATGCATTGCTTTCTATTTCCTCCTTTAATTCTGTTAGTATTTGTTTCACATATGTCGGCGCTCCTGTGTTGGGTGCATATATATTTATAATGGTTATATCCTCTTGTTGGACTGACCCCTTTATCATTATGTAGTTTCCTTCTTTATCTCTTGCTACTTTCTTTGTTTTGAAGTCTATTTTGTCTGATACAACTACTGCAGCACCTGCTTTTTTTCCCTGTTGCTTGCATGAAATATCTTTTTCCATCCCTTCACTTTTAGTCTGTGTATATCTTTGGGTTTGAGGTGAGTCTCTTGTAAGCAGCATATAGATGGGTCTTGCTTTTTTATCCATTCTGTTACTGTGTGTCTTTTGATTGGTGCATTCAGTCCATTTACATTCAGGGTGATTATCGATAGATGTGTACTTATTGCCATCGCTGGCTTTAGATTCGTGGTTAACAAAGGTTCAAGGGTAGCCTCTTTACTATCTAACACTCTAACTTAACTCTCTTGTTAGGCTATTATGTACACAGTCTGATGATTCTTTATTTCTCTCCCTTCTTATTCTTCCTCCTCCATTCTTTATATATTAGGTGTTTTATCTGGTACTCTTGCGATTCCTTTGACTGTTTTTGTGGATAGTTGAATTTATTTTTTGCCTTTTAGTTAGTATTTGGATGGTCTGCTTTCTTTGCTATGATTTCATTTTCTCTCGTGACATCTTTTTAGCCTTAGGAGTGCTTCCATCTTGAGCATTGCCTTTAAGATATCCTGTAGAGGTGGTTCGTGGGAGGCAAATTCCCTCAGCTTTCGCTTGTCTGGGAATTGTTTAATCCCTCCCTCAAATTTAAATAATAATCGCGCTGGATACAGTATTCTTGTTTCAAGGCCCTTCTGTTTCATTGCATTAAATATATCATGCCATTCCCTTCTGGCCTGTAAGGTTTCTGTTGACAAATCTGATGATAGTCTGATGGGTTTTCCTTTGTAGGTGATCTTTTTTTCTCTCTCTGGCTGCCTTTAATACTCTGTCCTTGTCTTTGATATTTGCCATTTTAATTATTATATGTCTTGGTGTTGTCCTCCTTGGGGCCCTTGTGTTGGGAGATCTGTGTGCTTCCATGGTCTGAGAAACTATTTCCTTTCCCAGCTTGGGGAAGTTTTCCTCAATTATGGCTTCAAAGACACTTTCTATCCCTTTTTCTCTCTCTTCTTCTTCTGGTACTCCTATAATATGAATACTGTTCCATTTGGATTGGTCACACAGTTCTCTTAATATTCTTTCATTCCTAGAGATCCTTTTGTCTCTCTCTGCCTCAGCTTCTCTTTACTCCTGTTCTATGATTTCTATTCCGTTAACAGTCTCTTACACCTCGTCACGTCTGCTCTTAAGCCCGTCAATCGATTGTTTCATATCTGTAATGTCCCTCCTGACTTCCTTCCTTAGCTCTTGCATATTTCTCTGTAGGTCCATCAGCATGGTTATGACTTTTATTCTGAATTCTTTTTCAGGTAGATTGTTTAAATGTATCCCACCAGGCCCTCTCTGAGGGGTTTTCTGGGTGATTTTTGACTGGACCAGATTCTTCTATCTTTTCATAGCGATAGAAGTGGTCTCAGGCAGGTGACACGTGTGTCAGCTGGGAGAACAAAATCCCTTCCTGCTTGTTTTCCTTGCCCTTCTCCGCCGCCTGTGCCGGTTACCCACACAGCGGGAGGCAGTCTCTGGGATAATTCCCTGCTTTGCCGTGGGCAAGGCCGCCCTCAGGCTAGTCTAGAGCACTGTGGGAGTTTGCAGCCACACTGGGTGCATTGCAGCAAATCTCGCACCCCTTCGCACCTTCCAGACCTTGCTCTGGCTCTGTCACCTGTGCCAGTTACCCGCACACTGGGAGGCAATCTCTGGGATAGTCCCGTGAGCTACTGTGGGCATGGTTGCCCTCAGGCTAGCCTAGAGCACTGCGGGGGTTTGCAGCCACTCTGGGTCCATTTGGTGCCCCTTGTTGCCTTCTGGACCTTACTCTTGCTTCGTGGCCGTCCCAGTAAGCTGCGCTCCCGCTGGGAGGAGATTCTGCTGTGGGCGGGGCTGCTCTCCCGCTGTTCTGCAGCTGTAGCGGATCCGCTGTACCATTTGCGGTGCCTGCCGTGGGGAACGAATGGCAGGTTGCTTATCGCCATGAGGGGCTTCTGCGGGGCTGCTTTACCTGACAGCCAGTTAGGGGGCCTGAAATTCCTCAAGATTCCCAGCCTGCTGGGCTGAGTGCACTGGGATGATTTTGTTCCGCTGTTAGGCCCTTGTCTCTTTAAGACTTTTAAAAAAGCACTCGCCTAGCCACGGCAATCAGACAAAACAAAGACATACAAGGCATCCAGATTGGTAAAGAAGAAGTCAAATTGTCACTATTTGCAGATGATATGATACTGTACATAAAAAACCCTAAAGACTCCACTCCAAAACTACTAGAACTAATATCTGAATTCAGCAAAGTTGCAGGATA
>JAQQAC010002067.1:10608202-10711728 GCA_029783875.1 Phataginus tricuspis | reverse complement strand
CATCCTTACTGGTGTGAGGTGATATCTCATTGTGGTTTTAATCTGCATTTCTCTGATGATTAGTGATGTGGAGCATCTTTTCATGTGCCTGTTGGCCATCTGAATTTCTTCTTTGGAGAAGTGTCTGTTCAGATCCTCTGCCCATTTTTAATTGAATTATTTGCTTTTTGTTTGTCGAGGTGCGTGAGCTCTTTATATATTTTGGATGTCAACCCCTTATCAGGTATGTCATTTATGAATATATTCTCCCATACTGTAGGATGTCTTTTTGTCCTACTGATGGTGTCCTTTGCTGTACAGAAGCTTTTCAGCTTGATATAGTCCCACTTGTTCATTTTTGCTTTTGTTTCCCTTGCCCGGGGTGATATGTTCATGAAGAAGTTGCTCATGTTTATGTCCGAGAGATTTTTGCCTATGTTTTTTTCTTAGAGTTTTATGGTTTCATGACTTACATTCAATTCAGGTCTTTGATCCATTTTGAGTTTACTTTTGTGTATGGGGCTAGACAGTAGTCCAGTTTCATTCTCTTACATGTAGCTGTCCAGTTTTGCCAACACCAGCTGTTGAAGAGGCTCTCGTTTCCCCATTGTATATCCATGGCTCCTTTATTATATATTAATTGACCGTATATGTTTGGGTTAATGTCTGAACTCTTTATTCTGTTCCACTGGTCTGTGGGTCTCTTCTTGTGCCAGTACCAAATTGTCTTAATTACTGTGGCTTTGTAGTAGAGCTTGAAGTCTGGGAGGGTAATTCCCTCTGTTTTATTCTTCCTTCTCAGGATTGCTTTGGCTATTCGGGGTCTTTTGTGGTTCCATATGAATTTTAGAACTATTTGTTCCAGTTCATTGAAGAATGCTGTTGGTATTTTGATAGGGATTGCATTGAATCTGTAGATTGCTTTAGGTAGTGTAGCCATTTTGACAATATTTATTCTTCCTAGCCAAGAGCAGGGGATGAATTTCCATTTGTTAGTGTCCTCTTTAATTTCTCTTAGAACTGTCTTGTAGTTTTCAGAGTATAGGTCTTTCACTTCCTTCGTTAGGTTTATTCCTAGGTATTTTATTCTTTTTGATGCAATTGTTTTCCAGATTTCTCTTTCTGTTAGCTCCTCGTTAGGGTATAGGAAAGCCAACAGATTTCTGTGTCTTGATTTTGTATCCTGCAACTTTGCTGAATTCAGATATTAGTTCTAGTAGTTTTGGAGTGGAGTCTTTAGGGTTTTTTGTGTACAATATCATGTCATCTGCATATAGTGACAGTTTGACTTCTTCTTTACAAATCTGGATGCCTTGTATTTCTTTGTTTTGTGTGATTGCCGTGGCTAGGACCTCCAGTACTATATTGAATAACAGTGGGGAGAGTGGGTATCCCTGTCTTTTTCCCGGTCTTAGATGAAAAGCTTTCAGCTTCTTGCTGTTAAGTATGATGATTAGGTGTGGGTTTATCATATATGGCCTTTATTATGTTGAGGTACTTGCCATCTATACCCATTTTATTGAGAGTTTTTATCATGAATGGATGTTGAATTTTGTCAAATGCTTTTTTAGCATCTGTGGAGATGATCATGTAGTTTTTGTTCTTCTTTTTGTTGATGTGGTGGATGATGTTGCTGGATTTTCGAATGTTGTACCATCCTTGCATCCCTGAGATGTATCCCACTTGATCATGGTGTATGATCCTCTTGATGTATTTTTGAATTCAGTTTGCTAATATTTTGTTGAGTATTTTTGCATCTATGTTCATTAGGGATATTGGTCTGTAACTTTCTTTTTTGGTGGAGTCTTTGCCTGGTTTTGGTATAGAGTGATGCTGGCTTCATAGAATGAATGTGTAAGTATTCCCTCATCTTCTATTTTTTGGAAAACTTTAAGGAGAATGGGTATTATTTCTTCTTATATGTCTGATAAAATACAGCAGTGAATCCATTTGGCTTGGGGGTTTTGTTCTTGGGTAGTTGTCTGATTACCAATTCAATTTTGTTGCTGGTAATTGGTCTGTTTAGGTTATCTGTTTCTTCCCTGGTCAGTCTTGGAAGGTTGTATTTTTCTAAGAAGTTGTCCATTTCTTCTAGGTTTTCCAGCTTCTTAGCGTATAGATTTTCATAGTATTCTCTAATAATTCTTTGTATTTCTGTGGGGGCCGTCGTGATTTTTCCTTGCTCATTTCTGATTCCGTGTATGTGTGTAGATTCTCTTTTTCTTTTAATAAGTCTGGCTAGGGGTTTATCTATTTTGTTTATTTTTTCAAAGAACCAACTCTTGGTTTCATTGATTTTTTTCTATTGTTTTATTCTTCCCAATTTTATTTCTTCTCTAATCTTTATTATGTCCCTCCTTCTGATGACCTTGGGCCTCATTTGTTCTTCTTTTTCCAATTTCAATAATGGTGACTTTAGATAATTCATTTGGGATTGTCCTTCCTTGTTTAAATAAGCTTGGATTGCAATATACTTTCCTCTTAGAACTGCCATTGCTGTGTCCCACTGAAGTTGGGGCTTTGTGCTGTTGTTGTTATTTGTCTCCATATATTGTTTGATCTCTGTTTTAATTTGGTCGTTGTTCCATTGATTATTTAGGAGCCTGTTGTTAAGTCTCCATGTATTTGTGAGCCTTTTTGTTTTCTTTGTACAATTTATTTCTAGTTTTATACCTTTGTGATCTGAGAAGCTGGTTGGTAGAATTTTAATATTTTTGAATTTACTGAGGTTCTTTTTGTGGCCTAGTATGTAGTCTATTCTGGAAAATGTTCCATGTGCACTTGAGAAGAATGTGTGTCCTGCTGCTTTTGGGTGTAGAGTTCTGTAGATGTCTGTTAGGTCCATCTGTTCTAGCGTGTTGTTCAGTGCCTCTGTGTCTTTACTTATTTTCTGTCTGGTTGATCTGTCCTTTGGAGTGAGTGGTGTGTTGAAGTCTCCTAAAATGAATGCATTGCTTTCTATTTCCTCCTTTAATTCTGTTAGTATTTGTTTCACATATGTCGGCGCTCCTGTGTTGGGTGCATATATATTTATAATGGTTATATCCTCTTGTTGGACTGACCCCTTTATCATTATGTAGTTTCCTTCTTTATCTCTTGCTACTTTCTTTGTTTTGAAGTCTATTTTGTCTGATACAACTACTGCAGCACCTGCTTTTTTTCCCTGTTGCTTGCATGAAATATCTTTTTCCATCCCTTCACTTTTAGTCTGTGTATATCTTTGGGTTTGAGGTGAGTCTCTTGTAAGCAGCATATAGATGGGTCTTGCTTTTTTATCCATTCTGTTACTGTGTGTCTTTTGATTGGTGCATTCAGTCCATTTACATTCAGGGTGATTATCGATAGATGTGTACTTATTGCCATCGCTGGCTTTAGATTCGTGGTTACCAAAGGTTCAAGGGTAGCCTCTTTACTATCTAACACTATAACTTAACTCTCTTGTTAGGCTATTATGTACACAGTCTGATGATTCTTTATTTCTCTCCCTTCTTATTCTTCCTCCTCCATTCTTTATATATTAGGTGTTTTATCTGGTACTCTTGCGATTCCTTTGACTGTTTTTGTGGATAGTTGAATTTATTTTTTGCCTTTAGTTAGTATTTGGATGGTCTGCTTTCTTTGCTATGATTTCATTTTCTCTCGTGACATCTTTTTAGCCTTAGGAGTGCTTCCATCTTGAGCATTGCCTTTAAGATATCCTGTAGAGGTGGTTCGTGGGAGGCAAATTCCCTCAGCTTTCGCTTGTCTGGGAATTGTTTAATCCCTCCCTCAAATTTAAATAATAATCGCGCTGGATACAGTATTCTTGTTTCAAGGCCCTTCTGTTTCATTGCATTAAATATATCATGCCATTCCCTTCTGGCCTGTAAGGTTTCTGTTGACAAATCTGATGATAGTCTGATGGGTTTTCCTTTGTAGGTGATCTTTTTTTCTCTCTCTGGCTGCCTTTAATACTCTGTCCTTGTCTTTGATATTTGCCATTTTAATTATTATATGTCTTGGTGTTGTCCTCCTTGGGGCCCTTGTGTTGGGAGATCTGTGTGCTTCCATGGTCTGAGAAACTATTTCCTTTCCCAGCTTGGGGAAGTTTTCCTCAATTATGGCTTCAAAGACACTTTCTATCCCTTTTTCTCTCTCTTCTTCTTCTGGTACTCCTATAATATGAATACTGTTCCATTTGGATTGGTCACACAGTTCTCTTAATATTCTTTCATTCCTAGAGATCCTTTTGTCTCTCTCTGCCTCAGCTTCTCTTTACTCCTGTTCTATGATTTCTATTCCGTTAACAGTCTCTTACACCTCGTCACGTCTGCTCTTAAGCCCGTCAATCGATTGTTTCATATCTGTAATGTCCCTCCTGACTTCCTTCCTTAGCTCTTGCATATTTCTCTGTAGGTCCATCAGCATGGTTATGACTTTTATTCTGAATTCTTTTTCAGGTAGATTGTTTAAATGTATCCCACCAGGCCCTCTCTGAGGGGTTTTCTGGGTGATTTTTGACTGGACCAGATTCTTCTATCTTTTCATAGCGATAGAAGTGGTCTCAGGCAGGTGACACGTGTGTCAGCTGGGAGAACAAAATCCCTTCCTGCTTGTTTTCCTTGCCCTTCTCCGCCGCCTGTGCCGGTTACCCACACAGCGGGAGGCAGTCTCTGGGATAATTCCCTGCTTTGCCGTGGCCAAGGCCGCCCTCAGGCTAGTCTAGAGCACTGTGGGAGTTTGCAGCCACACTGGGTGCATTGCAGCAAATCTCGCACCCCTTCGCACCTTCCAGACCTTGCTCTGGCTCTGTCACCTGTGCCAGTTGCCCGCACACTGGGAGGCAGTCTCTGGGATAATCCCGTGAGCTACTGTGGGCATGGTTGCCCTCAGGCTAGCCTAGAGCACTGCGGGGGTTTGCAGCCACTCTGGGTCCATTTGGTGCCCCTTGTTGCCTTCTGGACCTTACTCTTGCTTCGTGGCCGTCCCGGTAAGCTGCGCTCCCGCTGGGAGGAGATTCTGCTGTGGGCGGGGCTGCTCTCCCGCTGTTCTGCAGCTGTAGCGGATCCGCTGTACCATTTGCGGTGCCTGCCGGGGGGAACGAATGGCAGGTTGCTTATCGCCATGAGGGGCTTCTGCGGGGCTGCTTTACCTGACAGCCAGTTAGGGGGCCTGAAATTCCTCAAGATTCCCAGCCTGCTGGGCTGAGTGCACTGGGATGATTTTGTTCCGCTGTTAGGCCCTTGTCTCTTTAAGACTTTTAAAAAAGCACTCGCTTTTCTTTTGTCCCCGGGGAGCCGGCTGTGGGGACCCGCTTGCAGTCTCCATCTTGGATCCTGCCCTTTAATTTCTCTAATCTCCAGTACACCATGCGATGTGTGTCTGTGCTCTCAATGCAGATCACCAGGGCTGGTTATTTGGTGGGCCTGTGCTTCCACTCCCTCCCCACTCTGATTCTTTTCCTCTTGCTAGTTAGCTGGGGTGGGGAGTGTTCGGGTTCTGCCAGATCGCGGCTTTGTATCTTACCCCCTTTGTGAGGCTCTGAGTTCTCGCAGATGCAGCTGTAGCTGGCTGTTGTATTGTATCTCCTGGTCTCTCTTTTAGGAATAGTTGTATTTGTTGTATTTTCACAAATACATATGGTTTGGGGAGGAGATTTCCACCGCTCTGCTCACGCCGCCATCTTGCTGAGCTCTCTCCCAGTATCCTTTTTAAAATATTCTCTGAGTAGCTTTTTGAAGTGCTGCAGAATGATGCTGGCACAAATTGTTTGCTTGAGTAGTTTTGATACTTTATGATAACGTTTATTTCCATATATATTCATTCATTTTCTTTAGTTAACACTGTTTTAATTGCTTCAGGAAATAAGGCAGGTGAGATTTATATTATGGTAATTGCTATTGTAGTGTCCCTATAGCCAACTGTAGCACAATTGAAGAGGAGGCAATGGTAGTTGATCTCAGTGTTTTAAATTTAAGATTTGATTAGAAGTGTGTGGTGTAATGAAGTTAGATTTTTATTTGAGGAAGAAATGCTCCTGACCAGTGAAATAAATATTAACCTCCAAGAGAAATCTTCATTCAGGTCTATGAGAAGGAAGTTTTCCTGTTGTCTTAAAGGACAGTGTGTAATGATTCTGACAGGTTTTGTATGTCAGATCAACTGTCAGACCTGAGCTGTATAAATTAATCATGTATGTAAGTTCCAGAGAAATTCATTGCCTTTCCCATGCATATAAAGTTTTGTATCAAAAACAAGTATTTTAATTTTACATTTAAATTTTAACTTACTTGAACGGGTGGCTGTTTATAAGTAAAAAAACATGGAGTTAGGAAATTAAATTTGTGCCAGGAGATAATTCGCCTCTTAAGTGGTAGTTATTGATTATTTTGGAAATCATAATTTCATAATGGGGGCATTACTTTCTTCAGTTTTAGTAAGGGGAAAGAAAATATATGTAAGGCAAAGTACAGAATTAATGAGATAATTGGTCTGGTTTTGAAGACACACAGTTTAAAGAACTGTAAGTTGGTAAATTACCATTACCACCCCTGCCCGCCCCCCTGTAAGAATGGATAGCAATAAATATTACCTTTTCAAAATACAGTAGTCTCTGGTGCATTCTTGGCCAATTCAAACCCCACTCTTCAGTGGCCTCCTGGGGTGTGTGTAGGGGGTGTGTGTGTGTGGGTGTGTGTGTGTAGCAATAAATATGTACCTCATTGCCTTACCCACTAGAGGTCGCAGAGGCAGCGTATGACATAATCGACCACGGAATTGAGGGCCAGGAAAAAACACAAAGCAAAGCGAAGACATTAAGTAACCAGTTAATTTTCTGAGAAGGCTTCCTGTTAGGAGACAGGGCGACAGGGAGCCTTGAAGAATGCTTAGCCCTTAGCTAAGCAGAAGGGACTATTTTAGGACGGCAGAACAGTATGAATAAAAGCACTGAGCCGGACACAAAACATTTTCCTGGGTGGAGTGGGGAGGAGAATACAGAGATTAAGTTGGGGTTTGCAAATATTTAACCATTTCCTGATTTAATTTTTCTGGTAGTTCACTTCAAGGACTATAGCTAATAGCCTTATATATTTATTTCTTGAATTGCTAACTTTAAATATAATATGTTGACTCTTGGATGCAAAGGATGTTTCTGCTTATTTGTACCACACCCTTCTTCCTATTCCCCTTAATATGTGTGCTAATAGTATTTTACAGAGCTCTCTATTGGTTATATGTAACTGTAAAGACCACCTGTGTTTGTGGCTTATATAGTCCCCAAGAGATACAAAATGTAACATTCAACATTAAATAAACTCGTGTTTGAGCAGAAGGAGGAAAATATTTGAAAATGTTAAATTTAAATCCTGGGACAACAGAATAAGAATTTATACAACTTTTGAAATAAGAAATAACATCTTTTTCTTCTTCAGGTTGAGCAAGTGAAATTACTTGACCGATTCAGTACCAGCAACAAGTCATTAACAGGAACATTGTATCTTACGGCCACACATCTGTTATTTATAGACTCTCATCAAAGAGAAACCTGGGTAAGAAGGGACCCTGCTGTACTGTTTACTGGAGTTACAATAATGGACTTGAACTATTGCTGTGTTTTATTTTAAGTATGTATAGTTTTAGTCATTGGTTAATGTTGCAACCAAAAATTTTCCAGTCACCCAATCACTTCTACCCTCCTTCCTAATAAAACAGTGATACAGGGATGTGGGATTCCTTTGTAGGACACCAGAGACTGTCAAATAAATAATTACAGAATACATACATTTTCCTTTTAATTTTTAAAAATCTAAATAATATATGTACATGTTAACAGATTAACTGGCATGTCCCACAGAATTTTTATACCAGTTTGCAGTTGGAGTGTTTAATTTTTTTTCTGCTAGTACAGACAATTCAGTAATGGGTAGTTGGCATGTTTCTTCCTGTGTATGTGCTAGAGTTTCTCTGAAGTATTTGCCTTGGAATAAAATTACTCTATCTTAGATAAGTGTATATTCAACTTTGCTAAGTATGTCACGTCTCTAAAATACTTATTTCAGAATATTCTCAGTAGAGTGTGACACAGTGTTCTGCATCCCCAGTAATACTGATACTGTCAACTTTAAAACTTTTGCTTATCTGATGGATATGCAGTTATGATTTTAATTAGCCAATTACAAGGAAATCAGCCTTTCAGATATTTTGGCGTTTAGATTTCCTTTGTTATTTTATTGGGTTGTTTGTCCTTTTACTGATTTTATAAGAGTTCTAGTTTTTAATGTTATATCAGGTTTATGTGTTGTAGATGACTTCTCCCAGTGTGTGGCTTGTCTTGCATGTATGTATTTTAATTAAAGTTTAAAATTTTATTGCAGTAGATTTTTCATTTTTTCTGTTATGCTTTATGTTGTTTTGTGACTTGTTTAAGGAATCCTTAGGATTATAAAGATTGTTGTGTATTTGCTTTGAAATCTTATATATTTTCTATTCCAAGTATAAGTTGCTAATATATTTTAGTTCATATACGACATAGGGATTCTTTTTTTTTTTTTTTCATATGGATAACTGGAACCATTTACTGATAGTTTCATTCTATTAATGTTTAGTATCAACTCTGTCATAAATAAAGTGAGGGTCTTTTGAGCTCTGTGTTCTGTTCTTTGGTGTGTTGATTACACTGTACCACAGCATACTGTTTTATTGACTATAGCTTCATATTAAGTCTTCATATTTCTCTTTGTTCTCTTTTGATTTCCCCAGGAAGGCCATCCAATTGATATGAGATTGTGATAAGTAAGTTAAGATACTTACCTGGGTTGTTGATCTTGGGGACGTTGTATTCCCTAGAGGCACTGGTCTCTTCCCCATCCATTGTTTGCCCAGGAACTGCCAGGAGTTTCACCTGCAGGGCCTTGCACAATCCTTAGTCATATTATCATCCACATTGTCTGTTCTTCCTTTGTCTGCTTGCCTTACAGTCTTCTCTGTATGTTATTTGTCCTAGAGATACAAACAAAAGTGTCCCATATGGCTATTCTTTTAGATGTTGGGATTGTAGTTTTGTGGGCAGCTAAAAGATATCTATGTTGTTCTTGTCTCTTCTGTTGTCTTTAAAATGCCTTATTAGTATAATCCTGTGTGTCTCCCTGAATTAAGTCTGTTTAGTATACTAGATCCATAAGAATGAACATTTTAGATCTGAAAGGGCCCTTACTTTTTAATCCTTTTTTCTCATTTTACAGGTTATTATTTTTTCAGGATCACATAACTAGTTAGTGATAGAGCCAGTTCCCTTCATCCTCGTACTGAAGATAATTTTGGGTCTTAATCGGGATCATAACAGTGATAAAATATTATAATAACTTACTTTCTCTTAGTCTCTAGATCATTTTGAGTGACTTGGCACAGGTCTGCTAATATCAGTGTTAATAGTGCTAACACTATAATAGTATGGGCTACATATGTGTATGTGTGTTAAATTATTTATATTTTATATACTCTTAATTTCCACAGGACAAGTTCTTCTCTCAGTCCTCTTTTTTTCAAGCTTTTTTGATTATTTATGTATTTAATTGCACATGTGAATTTAGGCTTAATATAATTAATATAATTAATAATATTAACATATAATGATTATATATGATATAAATAACCATCTGTCTCTCACCTTGCCACAAAAACAAAAAATGTTGGAATTTTTGACTGGAATTTATGTTAAATTTTTAGGTTAATTTGGGATGAATTTATTTCTTGCACTGATTGACTTGTCATTCAGAAACCTGTTATGACTCTAAGATCTTTTATTTTACAGAAAAGTTTTCTATAAGTATTTTAAATTAGTAGGAATAGTATTGAGAAAAGGAAAACTTTTTAGTAGCAAACAATATTATAGGTAACAGGTGAGAATGATAATTGTATGTTCAAGATACCATCAAGTATTGAGTTTATTGTAGGACTTCGTGTTCATTCGGTAAACATTTGTTGGATGGTGGGGGTATCAGCAGTAACAACTGTATTTCTGGCTTGGTCAAATTTTAAGTTTGATGAGTAATATATAACATTTGAAAATATTTTTTATTTGAAGGGGGTCATTATAGTACCTCAGGTACTGTGTTAGGTGCTGGAGATACAATGGTGTTGCACTTAGCTACAGTATTACTCCTTATGAAGTTCCCAAAATCTAGCTGGAGAAATAGACATTCACTGGTAGAACGAATTACTTGTGTACTAAGTGCTACGAAGGAAAAGTATTGGTTGATATGCGATAAGAAAATGGAGGGGACCTAACTTACTGGGAAAGGCCATGGGGGATGTCAGATTGTAATTTTTTTTTAATTTAAAAATGTTTATTTTACTTATTTAAAAATAACAGTGAAAAACTATTACATGTAACATAAATGACTTTTTTTTTTTTTTTACAATTTCAGATTGTAATTTTAAGCTAGATTATCAAAGATACTTTATTTAGCCTAGAAGTAATTAGAAATAATACTTCTTGGTGCTTAGTTTTAACCAAAGGCCAAAAATGATACTAGGCATTCCTAGGTGAAGAGGTGGAGCTACAATATCCCAGTTGGTAGGAGCAACTCGGAGGGCGTGTAAAGGAGCTTGGCACATTTGAGGAGTCAGAAGAAGGCTGTGGCCACTAGAGCTTAGTGGTGTGGCAAGGGACTTCTAATGAGGCTATAGAAGTGGGAAATAACTTGACTAGATTGCCTTTCTTTAATTGCATTCTCCTACCTTGTAGAAAATAGAGGGGGTCCAGAGTAGATATGGAAAGAGCATTTAGGAGGCTCTTTGGTTATTTAGGTGAGAAACAATGGGAGCATTGCAACTAGGAGAGTGACAGTAGACATGGAGAGAGGTAGGTTACAGCGGTATTTAGGAGAAGCAGTTCTTAGGGTTTGATGATGTATTGAATATGTAGAATGATGGAGGAAGTATCAGCATCTATCTAGCTGGGGCATTCATTCATTTAAAAATTTTGAGTTTGAGTATGTAGTACGTAACATTTGAGACTTTATGTGAAGAGGGCATTTCTAACATTGATGCACTCTGAAGAGAATAATGTATTTAGTGCTTTTTTTGTGATGATGCTCAAATGCCTTTTTCATGCTGTAGATATTACACCACCACATTGCCTCCGTCGAGAAGCTGGCCTTGACGACTTCTGGATGCCCACTTGTGATTCAGTGCAAAAACTTCAGGATTGTGCATTTCATTGTTCCCAGAGAAAGAGATTGTCATGATATTTACAATTCTTTGCTTCAGCTGTCAAAACAAGGTACGATTCCTAGACACCAAAGTTTACTTGCTCAGTTTTGAGATGTATTGAAGATACTTTATTTGGTCTGGAAATAATTAGAATTCTGATCTGAATTGTAAGAATGGTTTCCAAAGAAAGGGCAACAGTAAGGAAAAAGCAAAGCATTTATAGTATAGAACTTAAAAACCATACATTTATGTTAGTGTTTGTAAAGTTTGTTGATAGCCAGCAGCATACCTTTTTTTTTGAAAGTGGGTAACCCACACCCAAGGAGACTGACTTGGAAATTGATTACTAAACAGAAAGTTTAAAAGGTCAAGCTCCCATGGAAGCAGTGTAACTAATATATTTAATTGACTAGAGCAGCACATAAGGGAATTGAGCAGAGGGAGAGTGTGAACCCTATTTTGGTAAAGGTAGACATGAGAGGGATAGAGGGCCCTACGAGGAATCTTATCCTTACCTATGCTTTGGCAATCTGGAAGCTTCCCATCCCCGCAGCATGACTTGAATTATGTAAAGCACATAGTTACTGAATGTTAATTTCTTGTTGAACACCTGTTTCAGTGGTTAGGCATGGGTCTGTAATCACTCTTCTCACCTAACACTTAACACCTGTAACATTTACCCCTTTTGTCCCAAGTTAAGCCAGAACTTATAGTAAAGATGTTTCTGAGAATTCAGGGGCTCTTTCGTATTCAGAAGCAAGAGCACCCTGGAGCTCTGTGCAACCATTGCTGTTTTCGGTCAACACTGTCCTGTAGGAATGTATGTATAAATTCCTGTTTATATGTTACCTCTAGTTTTTCATTTTAGCATTAGTCTTTCTATTTTACATCTCATTTGGGAAAATAGTGGGTGAGAAGTGTCCATTTGTGTCCTTAAAATTTTACTTTTAAGAAAAGGAAATATTGCCATAGAGAATTTAATGTATAAGTCCAGCTATTATTTCCTAGCTTTTGCTGATGATATAAATTGAATCTCAGATTGGTAGATGTGTCTTTAGATATAGTTAAAGAACCAAGAAAATAAATATGTTCAAGTATTAGCCATCTCTTTGAAATAAAAAAAATGAATAAAACTAAAAAACTACTTCTATTTGTAATGTATTAAGTTCTGTAAATTGCACTTCAGTATTTATGTATTTTGTGTACTATAGCAAAATATGAAGATCTCTATGCATTCTCTTACAATCCCAAACAAAATGATTCAGAACGACTGCGAGGTTGGCAACTCATTGACCTTGGTGAAGAATATAAGAGGATGGGAGTGCCAAATTCAAACTGGCAGTTATCTGATGCCAATCGAGAGTACAAGGTAACTAGCAATCTCTTAGAGAAATTCAGAAAATATTAGTACCAGAAAGTGAGAACGTGTCATAGTAACAAGTTGTCTGTGTATTGCTGTTTATTGTTCTTGCATTTAATAAGTTTTAAAGGTTTTTAAAGGTGGTTTTTAATTTCGTGGGTTATGAACTATTGAATAGAATGGTTATGTTTTATTTGACTTCTACAGATTTGTGAAACTTACCCCAGGGAACTTTATGTTCCCCGAATAGCAAGCAAACCAATCATTGTTGGTAGCTCCAAGTTCCGGAGCAAAGGCAGATTCCCAGTTCTTTCCTACTATCATCAAAATAAGGAGGTAGGAAACTTTTCTTTTTTTAATTTTACAGATGTGGTATAACTGCTCTTCAGGTATATCCAAAAGAACCCTCATGTTTACATTAAGAGGTCATTATAATGTTGCTGGTAGAGCAGTGCTGGCTTTTCACTTAATTACATTTTTGAAATTTTAAAAACTATTTTACCCTGAAATATAGAAACTTTCATACTTGTCATCTTTCTTTCTACCCCCCTCAGCCATTTGACAATTATGGGATTATGTTCTTCTAACTTTCCTGTGGTTCTCTTGATCTTGCTTGTATTTGGGAAAACCAAATAGTTTTGAAAAGCTAACTGTTGAGAAAAGAGAGCGAACCAAGGGTATTTTAGGCTCCCGTTTCAATAGCGAGCTCCTCAGATCATAAGGATTTTGCAATATGAAGTAGGAGAGGCGTCTTTATATGATGCTGTAGTAGGAATTGCTCATTACAGTAAAATTTACCTTTGAGGCCTGGGGGTACTATAGGTTAGATGCTTTATATGCATGAAACAGCCATAATGATGTTATAAAGTAGACTCTGCTAATTACCTGTAACTTTCAAATGGTGAAATTGTAGTTCAGAGAGGGTAAATCACTGTTGTATCTCACAGCTAGTATAGGTTGAGGAGCTCGATGCCATTGCTGACTCCCAATTCTTTGTGACCTGGTATTTTTCTTTGGGAAGCTCTCTTTCCCCTAGTGTTCTGAAATTTCACGGTAATGTGCCTGTTTGGAAACTCAGGTCTAAGTTGCGGGAGGTTGCTTCTCTATTTCTTTGGTAACTTAGTCTCTTCTATTTTCTTTGTACTGTTGTGTGTCTTGTTAGTTGACAAGTGGGCTTCCTCGCAAAACCTCCATTTTAATTTTACCTCCTATTTTCCATCTCTATTTTCTGGAAGATTTCCTCAACCGTATCTCCTATCCATCTGTTGGATTCTATATTTTACTATAGTGTTGTTCAAACCAAGAACTTTACTATTTTCTGAACTTCTTAGGCAGTTTTCTGTTCTTAGATGTGATGACTTAGTTCTCTGAAGATGTTAAGGACTTTTAAAAAGACTTCTTGTGCTCCCCACAATTAGTTACCTGTTTGCTTAGAGTTCCTTCTTCTTGTCTATTTTGTTTATTGTTTTTCATGGCTTTCAAATATCTGATATATAAATAATTAAGTGAGGTACTACAGAGCTGTTTAGAAGTGTGTTTGTGTGCACGAGTGATCTCTATCTTTAGATTCTTTTGGTTGTAATTTTCATCCTAATGTGTGGGAGGAGATGGGAAGATCTCCCATTTTGTTATATAGGCTTTAGTTAGCCTCTTGTTTTTCATGGGTAAGAGCTTCACCTCCACACACAGCTGTGCCTGTTGTCCAGAGTCTTCAGGTTAATCCTCTCCATAGAATAAATTTGATGTTCAGAGTAAGGGAAGATCCGAGAGCCTTAACTAGCCCTTATATAGGCATTCAACCAGTTGTCCTGTTTTCAGTTATATCCCAGTTCCTCTCCTCTCTTTCCTTTCTTTCTTTTCAAGTTTAAAACAAGTTTTAAAACAAACTTTTAAAAACAAGTTTACTTTTTGAGCAGAAGTTAAAAAAAAACACAAGTTCCTAATCTATTCTTCATAACAAACTCAGAGGGAGTTATGACTGGTTATGACTTACGTTTGACACACTCATGTTTGTATATATTTTTATTGAAAGGTGGGCTGAAAATAGATATTCATTGCTCAACTTAAAAAGTACATCTGAAAATAATTTATTAGATAATCCTCATTTTTTTCTGTTTTATTCCATTTTCATGGTTTTACTTTGTTTTGAGTTTTAAACATGTGAATATATGAATTTATATGCACTTTTTTCCCTTATGATACTGTATTGGAATGCTTGTAGGGTTAATTTGGATTTGGTATGGATGAGATTGCAGAAAAAATACATTGGTCTAAATCTTTTCAACTTTTTTAAAAGGACAAACAGTGGTAAATAGCTGACATTGACTAATTTCTGTAGATGTGTTTATCCTCTTAGATTGACTATAGTTTAATCCAAATTTGAACTGAAGTTCATTTTTCTCATTTTATGTCTCACTCAATGTAAAGACTGCTGATTTCTAATTAGATCTGAAAACCTTTGGAAAGTAAAAGTTGAAATGGTGCTATTTAAAAAAATCCTGTTCCCCATTTATTGACTAATCTCTTGAAAGTATCTTCTAATCTAGGGCACAGAATTGCAAGTGTCTTAGTAGGTTACATGATAGAGAATTAACCAAGTGTTGCTTCTTAGGACTGAAGATTTTTTCGTCAGATTAGGTAAGGTGACCTTTAGGTTTCCTAAGTAGAAGAGAATATTCGGAAAACTTAAGTGACATCTAGATATTAAAATAGTATTAAATTCAAATAGAATTTCAAAGTTAATGCCTTCAACTTTTAAACAGAATGCATACTTGATTTTAACTTTTTTTTCTTTTAAGCGTTTTGTTGAGACATGTTTTAGAGATCTTTGGATAATCTGTTTTGTCTCTTTTTAAAATTAGGCCGCCATTTGTCGATGTAGTCAACCTCTGTCAGGATTCAGTGCCAGGTGCCTGGAAGATGAACATTTGCTTCAATCCATTAGTAAAGCCAACCCAGTTAATCACTATATGTATGTCATGGATACCAGGCCCAAAGTATGTGTCTTGAATACAATACATTTTGTTAGTTTAATTATCTTTGTTATTTTAATTAATGGGAGTTGATCAATTTGTCCATATTTAACATACCTGAATTCTAGTTTTAAGTTAACTGAGGCAATCTTTTAAAGGATACCAACTTAGGAGACCAATTTACCGGCAACCCAAGATGGTGATTTCTTATGTCTTCTGCTATATATATATATATAAATTTAGGAAAGCTGAGTTTTATATTGGGAACTCTTGATGGTGTATAAGTCCTATGTTATTGGGAAGAAACATGAAATAGTGTGTTTATTGTGAAAAATCAGAAATTCTTAATACTTTTTTTGTTGGAATTTTTGATTGACAAATACTTTGTTAAAATAATGAATTTTAATTTGACATATTAAAAAAACAAGGAAAATAGTTAACTTAGGATACGTTGAACTAAAGAGATATAAATAGTGAAATAGTGAGCAGGAAATAATTGTTCTCTTAGGCATCTATAATGTAAGGTTAAGTTTTTATCATTGGGACAAATGTCAAAATCCCCTTTTTAAAGAAAAAAACAGTGAAACAACCAATCATATAGGGTCCTGAAACTAAAGTAATTAATCCTCAATGGTAGTAGCTAACATTACTTTTAATTTTTATTATAGCATCGCATGCAGAGCTGGTGGGCTACACAAAAGGACATTGGCAGAATTATAGTGAGGATTTCTTCAAAAATCTGGAATGATGAGAAAATAAGAGAAAGCAATGAGAAAAAGCGAGTGAGCGATAACAATTTCAGGCAGCTTTGTTGAAAGGAATGGTAGCTGTTTTAGAACTAATTCTCATCATCATGTAGTCTCACAAAATATAATGGAGAGAACAGAAGATAAGATTAATTTGAGTAAATTAAGAAGTATTAAAAATTAGAAATTGATAATTTGATAATCTGTTATTTTGTTAAAAAGAAAAGAATTCTTTAGAAGTCAAGTGTTGGTTGTTATCTCTTGTAAGAAAAATTTTACTTGTAAGATCTAGATGGATTAATTAGTTTGAACAATATTTAGGTAATATTAGATATAAAAGATGATTGTAATGTAAGACTTGATGAATATGTGGTCAGAGGGTGATTTGTTTCTCAGGACCTACTATATCTTATTTGTATAATTGACTTTCCACACAGAAAATATATCTTTCTTTGATTGTTTTGTTTTACTACTTATACTTAACTCAAGTTTTACTAGTTAAACTCAAGTAGTAATAATGTGGAAGCATTTTAATATTGAACTCTTAGTAGATACAGCTTAACTGTACTTGTTACTGACCTGGGCCCTGATTTGCATGAAAAGCTACTTTTTCTTCCAATTTAGGTTCTGTTTCATTCAAATTCATAAGAATATTTAGTAAATTATAATAATGTGCCATATGAAATTCTAATCGGGAAGAATTAAACATGCCAAATCTTAAGTGAACTTCTGATAGCATTTGATCTAATAACCAAAGACCGTGAGCCTACAGGCAGCCTGTTTTCTCCTTAGAGGCCAGCTTACTTTTGGCCCAATTCTTGGAGGTGTGTCAGGCTAGGGGATTACATGCTGTGTTGCATACTGTGTCGGCTTCTAGTAATCTTTATGATGGAAGACCTCAAATAATCTGATATATATTTGAGATCTGATTTTCAGAGTCCTCTGGCTTTCTGAATGATGAAGTGCTCCAGGCTTGTTCTGAAGTTAATTCATTCTGTAAAAGAAAAATTCCCCAGCTCTGCTCATCTCTGAATCATTTAGGATTTAGATGGGAAATTTTTTTTTTTAATTTTTAAGTATTGCAAACATATAGAGAACTGACTAAAAACATAAGTGACTTAGTTTCATGAATTATTTGTGGGGAACTTCTTGTTTGACCTTTCTGTTATGTAACAATCACGTTTTTTACTCTGGCATCCTTTACTGTTAATAACATGAAATTTTTATGTATTAAAAATGGTAGCATATTCAGTTTTGGTGAATTCCTTTAAGTTCTGTTGGCTAAAATGTGGTTTATTTCAGTGTTTTCTTGGTGTTTTGATAAACTAAGTTAAAAGATAAGAGTAATTTGTCTCTAAATTTCTAAAATTTAAAATTTTAGCTGAATGCAATGGCCAACAGAGCAGCTGGAAAAGGTTATGAAAATGAAGACAACTATTCTAATATTAGATTTCAGTTTGTTGGAATTGAAAATATTCATGTCATGCGGTCCAGCCTTCAGAAATTATTAGAAGGTATGATTATTGCTTATCTTCTAGGCAGCTTTGCCTAATAGAAATATAATGCTAGTTGTATTATAAAGTTTTAAATTATGTAGTTTAAAATTTTCTAGTAGTCACATTCAAAAAAATAAAAGAGTTGAAATTAATTTTAATAAAAAATACTTATTTAATCTATTAACATTGTCAATCAGTATAAAAATTAGTAATGATACGTTTTGTTTTTTCTTTAAGTCTTAGAATTTGACTAGTGTGTATTTTGCATTTACAGCCCGTATTTCAAGTATTCAGCAGCCATATTAGGGTAGTGGTACTATATTGGACAGTACAATTCTAATAGTTTTACAAAAAATTGCTATTATTAGATTCTTGATCAGTCAGTGTGGTGAAGATTAATTTATGATAATGTTCTATTTAAATATTAAGGTGCCTTTCCAGTCATGGTGTGGAATTTAGAAAATTAAAATAGACTATTTTTAATTGTACATTTGTGCTGTAGATTTTTTATAAAAACGGAGATTGGAGCTTTTTTTTTTAACCCAAGAAATGACAGGAAAATCCATTATTGAGCTTCTAATAGCATCTTTTCAGTTATAAAGAGTCTTGCCTATTTATTTTGTCTTCTTTTCTTCTTCCTCAATTCACTCACCTAAAGATATCTTGAATAGGAGAAGTGGAGCCTCTAAGCCCTGTTCTAACTGAAATGTTTTTTCCTCTTTTTTAGTCAGTGGTGCCAAAGGGCTTTCTGTCAATGATTTCTATTCTGGCCTGGAGAGCTCTGGATGGCTTCGCCATATCAAAGCCATCATGGATGCTGCAATCTTCTTAGCCAAAGTAACTCTTCATTGCCCAGATTTGGTTTCGGGGTTTATAATGGTTGGGAAGGAATGGATTTATTCTGTTGGGTGCTGGTTTCTTTTCTAGTCAGATAACTCTTGGTATGTTTTACCTCTTTAATGAGGTTCACTTTAATTTGAGCTTTAAAAATATGTAGCATTTAATGTAGGGACTTAAAAAGAAATTCCCAAACACTTTGAAGCAGCATTGTTGCCTTTGTTTTTTGTTTGTTTGCTTTGTGTTTTTGTTGTGTTTTGTCTTGTTTTTTTTGGAAGTTATGCTGTGACAGCATTATCACTGTGGTCCTAGCTCTTCTTTATAATGCAATACTTGGCTAGTATGGCTTTTGAGTAAGTAAGAAGTGACTGGTTTATTTATTTATTTATTTATTTATTTATTTATTTTAAATAATTTATTTTGATATCATTAATCTACAATTACATGTGCAATATTATGGTTATTAAACTACCCCTTTCATCAGGTCCCCCCCACCAACCCCATTACAGTCACTGTCCATCAGCGTAGTGAGATGCTATAGAGTCACTACTTGTCTTCTCTGAGTTGTACAGCCCTCCCTGTGCCCCCCCAACATTACATCTGCTAATTGTAATGCTCCTTTTTCCCTCTTGTCCCTCCTTTCCCACCCATCCTCCCCAGTCCCTTTCCCTTTGGTAACTATTAGTCCGTTCTTGGGTGACTGGTTTATTTAAAATGTGGTCTGCTAGAATCTAAGTGTGTGATCTTTCTTTCCAGGCAATAGTGGTTGAAAGTGCAAGTGTGTTGGTACATTGTTCTGATGGTTGGGACAGGACTTCCCAGGTTTGTTCCCTTGGATCTCTTCTATTGGATTCCTACTACAGGACCATCAAAGGATTCATGGTAAGGAGTTACTTGGCTAGACCAGCGGTACTCAAATAGGAGTGGTTTTGTCCCCCCAGGAAGCATTTGATAATATTAGGAGACAGTTTTGATTTTATACCTAAAGGAAGGGGGACAACTGGCATTTAGCTGCTAGAGGCCCAGGATGCTGCTAAATTTCCCGTCATGCTTGGGACAGCCCCTACAACAGACGAGTATCTGCCCAAAATGTTAGAGGTCCTGAGGCTGAGAAATCTTGAGTTAGACTAATTTCCATTTGTGCCACCTCTTTGACATAAAGTTCTAGATTTAAAAGTTTTTTTTTTTAATGTTGCAGTATCAGTATTTTCTTCCTCATTTTTATCCAGCAAATTAAGTGATATAGTAAAAGCAAGGCATAAGTAAGAATACTTAAAATATATTCTAGAGGAAACTTTCTATTTAAAGCCTCTTCATTTGTTGATTGTAATTACATGTTAGGTAGCATATTTTATGTCTAAAGATTAAATTTCTGGCTGAATAGATATTCTGCTTTTTGATTCTAAAGCCTTGGCTGCTGTTTTCTAATTTACATCTTAACTCTTGGTAAGTAAAGGAAATAAAGAGATGGTAGAGAGTTTTCATTAGTTTAGAATTATTAAAATGCAGTGCCATCTTAAATCAAGGAAAGGTTTAACATCACCAGGTCCCTTTCAAAACCGTTATTCTGTAGTGCAAACATACTGCATCTGGGACAGGCCAGCGAAAGTATATGTTCAGCTTACCTTGAGGATGTAAGATAAGGAATATTTTGTTTGCTTGCTTTAAATATTTTAATATTTAAGAACTATTTTAAATATTTAAATATTTAAAAGGCAAATAATATTTGGCTTTAACTGTTTGTTAGACATCCAAATGAAATCATGTAATAAATGATCAGGGATACTGATCAGAGCTCCCCAGGCAAACGGAACAATGAGAACTACAGCGTAGTTCCTTTAGGTGACTGCAGGTAACGTGTGATGGACGAATTCAGGGTGAGTGTTAAGAGTTGAGGGGCTTGGGTACAAAAGATAGAAGGGGATGAGGGCCTGAGGTAGAGTAGACTGGAATTTGGACTTCATTGTCTTTGGGTAGGGAGAGCTGTTAATAGGCTCTAAACAGAGGAAACAGTAACTTCTTAGATCTACTTTTTAAAAAAAGATGGTTTGCAATCTTGAAGGCAGAGGGGAGTGGGACTAGAGGCCAGGAGACCAGTGTAGAAACCATTCGGGTAACTCCAGAGAAAAAGAGGACCAGCACGAAGGCAGTACTGTATGAATGGAGGAGTCAGTACGAACCTACTAATTAGAAGTGGAGTGAAAGAGGAGTCCTGTTCTAGGGCAATTTCCAGGCTCTGGACTCAGTTGCCAGGATAGGTGGTGCTGTTCTGCTGTTCACTGATATAAGCAAACTAATTAGGTTTAGTGAGAAACTCAGTTAAGTTTTAGATTTGGATGTCTAGAAGAATGGCAGAGAGCCTGCAGTAATATCAGAGGTTCCAGCTTAGAGATCACGTGTCCGAGGTCACACAGGTGTGGAAGTGGTGAAGCTAGGATTTGAACCTATGCAATGTGACTCCAGAAACTGCATCTTTACCTGTCATGTGATAGAGCCTCCTGGAGAGATTAAGACAAAAGAGAAGCTGGAAATGGCAGTTTGGACACTGAAAAGAATGTGTTGGTGATTATACAGTGAAATTATAAGGTATATCAAATACTGAGAAAAGATATGTTTAGATTAGACTGAAAAAAATTAGAAGCCTGTTCAGCAGAGTTGCGACAGAGAAAACAGATATAGTCCATTCAAGAGATTAGATATCAACATTTGAATTTGAATATAAACTTCTCATTGGTCTCTT
The DNA here is from genome assembly GCA_029783875.1 of Phataginus tricuspis. Classification (NCBI taxonomy): domain Eukaryota; kingdom Metazoa; phylum Chordata; class Mammalia; order Pholidota; family Manidae; genus Phataginus; species Phataginus tricuspis. Next base: position 10,690,405 of record JAQQAC010002067.1, on the reverse strand, counting down.
TATCAACCCCAGTCTACTGTCCACAGTTAACCACTGCTGACATTTTGATTTACATGTTCTAGCCTTTTTTCTATGCATATATCATCATACATATAAAAATTAAATGCAGTAGTGCCTATAAGATATATTTTTTACTTAAAGTGTAATAAATATAAGTGAAATAATTTAAGTCACAAGACTGCTGTATTTCTTTTTATTTAGCATTTTTACTCTTCATTTAACCAGCTTCTAATCCAGGTTCTTGCTGCATTTTGCCTATAATTTAAAAAAAAATTTGTTGTTTTGTTTGAAACTGTGAAAGTATAATTCCTGTTTTTAAGATAATAGGATTTAACCCACTCTGAACAAAAAGAATTGAAAGTAGTTATAAGATGGGTTTTACTTTTTCTTTCTAAGGTTTTAATAGAAAAGGATTGGATCTCCTTTGGACATAAATTTTCAGAGAGGTGAGTCACAATTATACATGTATATACTTTGTAAAACTAGTGAAACTAGCATACCTAAGTGTTTCTGTTCTTCATGAACTCACGTATCTGGTGGGAGGTTTCTTGTATTAAGACTGATTGAAGATTTTCTGTCATTTCTCTTACCTCTCCTACCTTTGTTAATATTCAGGTCAATTTATCACTTTTTGTTTTGCATTGTAGTAGTTAGAAGAGAACAGACCATTTAAAGTTGTGCTTGAAAAAGTTAAGGTATAAATTGTTTCAATAAAAGCACATCAGAGTTTTTTTGTGCTAATATAACAGTGCTTTAGGATTTTTGTTTTTTTGTGTGTGTGTTTAAATTTAATAATACCTGAATACCTGACTTTTTTCAGAGGCATTTTTAAAAGCTTGTACTCTCTGGGGGGGCTAGGTGTGGCCATTTGGATGGTGACCCAAAGGAAGTCTCACCAGTGTTCACCCAGTTCTTGGAATGTGTGTGGCATTTGACCGAACAGTTTCCACAAGCCTTTGAATTCAATGAAGCATTTCTTCTTCAGATCCATGAACATATTCATTCATGCCAATTTGGAAACTTCCTTGGAAATTGTCAGAAGGAAAGAGAGGAACTCAAGTAAGACAGATTAATTAAAATAAGTTCTTTTTTTCTTACTTAAATATGAGGTCTAATGTAAATCATAGTTGAACTTAATAAAATATCTTGATAGTATGAAATAGAACTGAATTTTATTGTCAAGATTTTATTGTCTGTATCTGAAGCTAAGTACTCTCTGAATATCTTTCACATCCTTAGACTAATAGTCAAAACACATTTTAAAAATTTGTTTTGCAAGTGTGGCAAACATACAGAAAAGTACTTATAACGTAAGTGTGGAGTTCAGTAAATCTTAAATTCATCCACCTATGTAACCAGCACCAAGAACAAGAAACATTATCAACACCCTAGAAACCTTTCCCTGTGTTCCTTTCTAGTCTGAATATATACATAGAACCAAAAAATCTTTACAGAATTTCATTCGCTAGAAAGTATTCATCGCTAAGTTTTAAAGTTTGGTAAAAGAGTTAAAAATTTGTTGGTTTTAAGGCATGATGAAGCCTTATAGTTCTCATATTTCTAAACAGATAGTTCTTTGGGGAAAATAAATCCTCCTGTGTTGGCTGCAGTGTGTCTGTACCTCACACCTGTTCTTCCCTAGCCAGTCTTTGGGAGTAGGGCTTCGGCTAAATTTTGATGCAAGGGAGATGTGGGGTAAGGCTATGAGAGGTCCTTTTAGATATGTGTAGGTATATATATATTTTTAGGTTGGGCTTCTGAGTTTAGATTTCTTGGAATAGTCAGTAAAGAGCAGTTATAGATTCTTGAACATCCAAGTGACATATTAGAGAAGCTAAATAAATCTGGTATTAGTTTGAAAACAGCCACATACTCTGAGAGACAAACAAAGGCAGAGTTGAAAGCAGAACTGAGAGCATGTGGAAAATTCTAAAGCTGTATGAAGGCAATAGCTAGTGAAATAGAGTATGACAGAGATGAACAACTCAAGTCTGTGCTGTAGTCATTCATGGTAGTTTCTCATAACTTGGAGCAGGTGACTTTTGGAGTACAGGGCTATTTTAGGAAAAGCTGTTCTTTTCAATTAGTGCCAAACATCCTCATAAGTAGGAAGGTGGTAATAAAAGCACATCTTTTTCTGTAGTCTCTCTAAGGGCATACCTGTTGGTCATCGTAGGGGTTGTAGAAAATGAGCAGATGCTTCACTTCTCCACTTTCCCCCTGTACCCCTATCTATTTTATGTTTATTTTGTAAATATGTTATCTGAAAGCATTCTACCCTTTGCCCACCTACTTCATCTACTTTTAGATTTGCAGTGTAACTGGCATGTTTTTACTCTTGAATAATGTCCTAATTTTTCCTAATTCACTTTTTCTGTGGCCACTCACACTTAAATTTGTCCCTGCTCTCTAATACATGTCACTGTAGCCCAGATAGGAGTCTAAGGAGAATAGCGCCAAATAGGAAGATAATTAATGCATTTTACTCTGTATAATGTATGTGGTGATTTGAAATAGGTGTTAACAGACCAAGTTTCTGAAATTAAGTGTGAGTTAAGAGAGGAATCTCTTAACATGAATGGTTGTGAGAGAAAATGGTATACCTGTGTTGTGTTCAAGAGACATGGTTTTATTAAACGATTATAAGTGAAAAAGGAAAAAAGAGGATACAGAATTCAGTGACAAGATGAGGTTAAACCTTGAATAGAAGGGAAAACTAAAACTTAAATTGATTTGGGAAATAATTGCCTGCTTTATAAAAATGAGTATTAGCCTCTATGGGAAAGATCTTTGTGCTTCTCATTCCACTCAGGTTAAAGGAGAAGACTTACTCTCTGTGGCCATTCCTTCTGGATGACCAGAAGAAGTACTTAAATCCTCTCTACAGCTCCAAATCTCAGATATGTGCAGTTTTGGAGCCAAATACAGTATCTTTCAATTTTAAGTAAGTTGGCATCATTGAGGAATATATACTTGATTTTTCTCAAATAAAATTTACTGAAAAAAATTCTCTTTTTGTCATAAAGGTTTTGGAGAAACATGTACCACCAATTTGATAGAACATTGCATCCGAGGCAGTCTGTGTTTAATGTAATTATGAATATGAATGAGCAAAATAAGCAGTTAGAGAAAGATATTAAAGACTTAGAATCTGTAAGTATTCTGAAGTGTCTAATGTAATATATTTACAATATTAAATCAATTTATTTCCTTACCTGTGTTCTTGTGTAAAGCAGTATATATATATAAACCTCATAAGTACACATGGTTGCTTTAAAATATGATTTCCTCTACTTTGGATAGAATAGTTTGAATTGCTTCTCCCTAATTTTAAAATACATTGAAATATTTGAAGTATATAGAAAAGTAGAGATAAAAACATAATAGCCACCACCTAGCGTTGTGATACTTAAATTTTTATCATACTTATTTCAGATCTTTCACATTGAAAAATAAAAAAGAATATAGTTTTTTGCATAAGGTGTAAAGTAATGGACGACAAAAATGCTCACATGCTCTTCACTCATCTTAAGAATCCGTCTGTTTTAAAAATGTATAAAGGTTGTCATACTGTCATACTTCATTTTGCTCAACATTGTTTCGAAATTTATCCATGTTGGTGCATGTAGCATTAACTCATCTGTTTTATTAATCACAGCTGTATAACATTCTCTTATACGACTATAACAGTCTCTCTATTCAGCTGCTGCTGAACGTTTAAATTCTTTTTAGCTTTGGATTTCCATGATAGCAAGTGATGTTGAATGACTCTTCATATGTTTGATAGGCATTTGATTTTCCCTTTTATGTGAGTGGCCTGTTCAAACCTGTCCTCATTTTTCTGTTGGCATATTTGTCTTTTTCTTACTGATTTGTAAGCATTCTTGATGCACCAGACACTAATTCTTTGTTAGTTATATGCGTCACAAACAGCTTTGTCCAGTCTGTTCGTGTCTTTTCCATTTTATTTATGGTATAGTTTGTATAGGTGTTTTGAATTTTAATGTAGTCAAACTGATCAGTCATAATGTTTTATGCCTTTTTTTGTATCTTTTTAAAGAATCCCTTTCCACCTTAAGACTTTCCTGTAACCTTCATATATAGCCAAAAAATGTCCTTATCTTACCCTTTTTGTGAGATGCTGAGTTCTTGCAGATATAGATATAGCCTGGCTGTTGTACTGTATCTTCTGGTCTCTCTTTTAGGAGTAGTTGTATTTGTTGTATTTTCAAAAATTTATATGGTTTTGGAAGGAGATTTCCACCATTTTACTCACGCCGCCATCTTGAGCCCCTCCTCCCTGCCAAAGATATTTAAATCTTATATCAAAAAATTCTGCTGTGTTCACTTAACAAACCATTGTAGGAAACCATATAAGCAAGCTCTTTAGGCAGTTCAACCTTTAGATAAATAAATGTGTGTGTGTTATACAGTTGTGGTTTCAGGTGAAATGTCTCATACACATTTCTTTCATTATAAAATGTTTACTTTCTATACTTTCAGGCAATATATGCCCTTTTCAAATATGAAGACCTAGTGATCTGCAGTTCAAGTATAATAACCTTTTTCATTGCAAAAATTGCAAATATTAGATTCTCAACCATGTCTTATTTATCTGCACTAGATTTTATTAATTTTTTGAGATTTAATTTGTATGCTATGTAAGGAGAACATTACAAAAACATTTTGCCTCTTTTCATCTAACATATTGAACATGTAGTATGTGCAGTTAGTAATTTCTTTCAAATTTGGATTTGTTCTAGAAAATTAGGCAACATAAGAATAAGCAAACAGATGGAGTTCTCACCAAGGAATCGTTACATTCAGTTCATCCTGAATCACCTACCCTCAACACTTCCCTGTGTTTTAAGGAGCAGACTCTGCTGCCTGTGAATCATGCCCTTCGAACTATAGAGGGCAGCAACCCAGCAGATAATCGTTACAGTGAATATGCTGAAGAGTTTTCCAAACCAGAACCTGCTGTGGTCAGCTTGGAGTATGGTGTGGCAAGAATGACTTGTTAGACTCAGTATTTTCTGGATGGACTGTAGTGCAAGAAATGGATTAATGTGGGAATGCTCTCTGCGTGTGACCAGGGGGAGTTTGTTTAATAATTATCTTAGAAGCTAATAGTTGAAGAAAGGATAATAATAACTGCTCTTGTGAGAGAGTAAGTCAGTGTAATTGCATTTTCAGCGAAGAATGACATTCAGTTCTTTAAGAAATGAATGGCAATAGCAAATTTACTCAAAATACAATTTGCACTATATACTAGTGAATTGACATTTCGGTATGACTTACATGTTAATTACAGCCAAACATGAATAGCCTTTCCTAAGTATAATTTAATTGCCAGAAAACAAAACTTGACAAAGTGGTCCCTTAATAATTGACATGACATGTGCTTTTGATTATGTAACTATGAGTACTTACATATTTAGCCTATTAGTGATGTTTACTGTTGAAGTGCTATGAAAAATATTTCTGAGAAAGCCTTAAAATCTCAGTATATTCTTTACTCTTAAGGTTTATATCCTGGAGTGAGATGTTTTGTTTTTCCTTTGGTCAGCCTTGTTTTATTTGTAAAGAATTGTGCTGTCAACGTGGCCGGAGCTGCATGCGGCATCACTCCTGTAACACTGCTGATAGAAGCTTATGGTCATTCATGTGCGGCTGGTTCCACTTCCATATTCAAAATGAATGAAACGGAGGTTTTATTTGGGTTAACAATTTGTTCAGTGCTACATTTGATGGCTTATTATTTACAACTTAGATTATTTGATTTCTTCATGTATAAACACATTTGACTGTCTTATGTATGGATTATTGCATTCTATTGACTCTTATTTTGTGGTTCCTGTTATTCCTTTGATAACTATGTAGATTTAAAAAGCGAAAGCTCTAAAACTGTACTTAGAAACAATGAAGAGTACATATATATATTTTTTAACTTCAATTTCTCAGTGAGTTTCTCTTCCTAGAAAAAACTTTGAGTTTACAGAAAAATTGTGGGGTAAAAAAATAAAGGGAAGCACACAGTTTAGATTTTGCTTGGTTGCATGAATTTTAAAGCAGTCATTTCTATGTGGAACATTTTTTTTCTTCTCTGAACATAGGAAAAAAAGGAAAATAAACAGTAACCTTGTACAAAGTTAATGTTTAACAAAAACAACCTCAATGCCAGGAAGAGTTTCATTTTGCCATGTTATTTAACCATTTACTCTATGTACTGTTACATATCTTTAAATGACAAAAGAGACAAAATCACTTGCAGTGGACATTGTCACCCAGATGACTTTAAAATTAAAGATTTAAGTGATGTGAGTGGTATGAGGTATGATTCAAGGGTACTAGGAAATCTGTGTAGGATACTTAATGCTTCTCTTTATTACACCTATATCTAAGATAAGTTTTGAATATAAACAAATCTGTTTTTCAAATGGAAAAATAGCTTTATTGTATGAGGGCTTATCTAATCCTATTTATTTTTCCAATGCTTTTCTGTAATGCATTATGTCATAAGAAAAATACTCCTTTTTGAACAGTTAACAGAAATGCACTATAAAATATAGTTTCTCATAAGCCAAGCCTATTTCCATGTTTAAGCCCTGGGACAGGAAACTTGATCTTTGTGACCACAAATGGAAGCTTTCGTGCCTTGTCACTTGGTTCTATATATTGACTGTGGTTTTAGAGTCTTCCATGGCAGACTTTTTATATTCAGCTTTTTGGCTTATTATCTTAGTCTTCACCTTGAGGCATATATATGGGTGTTTATATGCTCACACATGGTCTGAAAAATCAGTTAATATCCTAAGTGATCTATAGGGTATATGTTGGCGAAAAGCAGAGTGTATATATGTCTTGTAAAATTGGATTTATGTTCTGCGTGTTTGGTAATGTACAGCATGTAAATTTTACATGTATTATTTAAAGGTCATTAAATGTTCATGTTTTACTCTGAATGTTTTTTCTCAAAAAAATGAGATCAAGTTTTGGTTGGGTTTTCTCTCCCCCTCACCTAGGCAAATGGACCTATACATTACACTAATCATAACAGTATAAGGTTTGAGCAGGTCATTTTCAAAAGGTAGATGTTAATAAATAATCAGTCATATAAAAAATAATTCCCAAAATATTTAAAATAGGCATAATGGGCTAAAAGGCTTATTAGTAGGTATAGTTGATAGGGTCATTACATTTTCCTTTTGCTATCATTACTCCCAGTGTTATAATCAGTGTTTTATTGTGCCCTTACCAACTTGATGGAAGGCAGTGTCCGACGAGTATGTACATTGACGGTGAAATGTCTCTCCAAAGGTAGATCTGGATGTAAACAGGAGGAAAATGACTTGCAGAGAAGAGTCTCACTCTCTTTTGGGTATTTTGAACAGCTTAGCTAGGCTAGAAGTAGCTCAGGGAATCTTGGCTAAATAAAGATGGAGGGAAGTCTTTCTGTTTTTGATTTTTAATTATCTGTATGTGGTAGGGTAGCAGGGCAGGGGGTTAGTATCAGGCTAGCCTTTTTTTTTTTTTAAAGAGTATTATTTAAGAGCAATTTTAGGTTCACAGCAAAAGTGAGAGAAAGGTCCAGAGTTTTCCATATGCCCACTTGCCCCATAGTTTCCCCCATTACCAACATCGCCCCCCCAGAGTAGGATGTCACCCAAAGTCCATAGCTTCCTTAGGGAAAGTTCACTCTTGGTGTTATATGTTCTGTATATTGGACAAATGGGTAATGACTTATGGTATCGTACAGAGTATTTTCACTGCCCTAAAAATCCCCTGCGCTCTGCTTATTCATTGTTCCTTCCCCCCAGCCCCTGGCAACCAGTGATCTTTTTACTGTCTCCATAGTTATACCATTTCCAGGATGTCCTGTGGTTGGAATCATATAGTATGTACCCTATTCAGGTGGGCAATTGGCTTCTAGCACCTAGTAATACTAATTTAAGGTTCCTCCATGTTTTTCCATGGCTTGATAGCTCATTTCTTTTTTAACACTGAGTAATATTCCATTCCCCACATGTACCACAGTTTATTCTTCCATTCACCTATTGTGGGAAATCTAAGTTGCTTCCAAGTTATGGCAATTATGAATAAAATTGATAAAAATATCCATTTGCAGGTTTTTGTATGGGCAGAAGTTTCTAACTTTTGAGTAAACACCAGGGACCATGATTGCTGGATTGCATGGTATGTTCAGTTTTGAAAGAAAGCGCCAATCTGTCTTCCCAAGTGGCTGTGCCGTTTGCATTCCCACCAGCATTAAATGTGCGTTTCTGTTTCACATCCTTGTCAGCGTTAAGTGTTGTCAGTCTTCTGGGTTTTGTCCATTTTATTAAGTGTATAACCAGCTTTTTGCCTTTTTTTTTTTATGGCTTTAGAATACCAAAGCATTCTATGGTGGATGAAACCAGTCATCTGCAAAATTGAACAAGCAGTTTCAGACTTTGAACAATGACATCCATTTTCACTAGCCAAGTTTTGGCTATTTTGTTGGCTATTCCATGTAGTTGTCCAGTTGGCATTAGCACATCTTGATTCATTAAAAGTAGAACATATTCTTCTTTTTTTAAGGTATCATTGATATACGATCTTATGAAGGTTTCACACGAACAACATTGTGGTTATCACATTCACCCTTTTACCAAGTCTCCCCCCCAACACTTCATTGCAGTCACTGTCCAACAGTGTAGTAAGGTGCTGTAGAGTCACTACTTGTCTTCTCTGTGCTATACTGCCTTCCCCATGACCCCCGGACACTATGTGTGCTAATCTTGATGCCCCTTAGTCCCTCTCCACCCACTCTCCCCAGCCCCTTCCCTTTGGTAACCACTGGTCCCTTCTTGGAGTCTGTGAGTCTGTTGCTGTTTTGTTCCTTCAGTTTTGCTTTGTTGTTATACTCCACAAATGAGTGAAATTATTTGGTACTTGTCTTTCTCCACCTGGCTTATTTCACTGAGCATAATACCCTCTAGCTCCATCCATGTTGTCGCAAATGATAGGATTTGTTTTCTTTTTATGGCTGAATAGTATTCCATTGTGTATATGTACCACGTCTTTATCCATTTATCTACTGATGGACACTTAGGTTGCTTCCATGTCTTGGCTATTGTAAATAGTGCTGCAATAAACAAAGGGGTGCATATGTCTTTTTAAATCTGAGAACTTGTTTTCTTTGGGTAAATTCCTAGGAGTGCAATCCCCAGGTCAAACAGGATTTCTAGTTTTAGTTTTTTGAGGAACCTCCATACTGCTTTCCACAATGGTTGAACTAATTTACATTCCCACTGGCAGTGTAGAGGGTTCCCCTTTCTCCACATCCTCACCAGAATTTGTTGTTCCTATTCTTTTCTGTGTTGACCATCCTAACTGGTGTGAGGTGATATCTCATTGTGGTTTTAATTTGCATTTCCCTGGTAATTAGCGATGTGGAGCATCCTTTCATGTGTCTGTTGGCCATCTGAATTTCTTCTTATGGAGAAGTGTTTGTTCAGATCCTCCACCCATTTTTTAATTGGGTTATTTGCATTTTGGGTGTTAAGGTGTGTGAGTTCTTTATATATAATTTTGGATGTTAACCCCACGAATATTTTCTCTTATACTTGTAGGATGCCTTTTTGTTCCACTAGTGGTGTCCTTTGCTGTACAGAAGCATTTTAGTTTGATGTAGTCCCATTTGTTCATTTTTGCTTTTGTTTCCCTTGCCTGAGGAAATGTGTTCAGGAAAAAACTGCTCATGTTTATATTGAAGAGATTTTTGCCTAGAGTCTTATTGTTTCATGACTTACATTCAGGTCTTTGATCCATTTTGAGTTTACTTTTCTGTATGGACTTAGACAATAATCCAGTTTCATTCTCTTACATGTAGCTGTCCAGTTTTGCCAACACCAGTTGTTGAAGAAGCTGTTATTTCCCCATTGTATAGCCATGACTCTTTTATCATATATTAATTGGTCATATATATTTGGGTTTATATCAGAGCTCTCTATTCTGTTCCAATGATCTATGGGTCTGTTCTTGTGCCAGTTGCCAAACTATTTTGATTACTGTGGCTTTGTAGTAGAGCTGAAGTCAGGGAGTGTAATCCCACCAACTTTTATTCTTCCTTCTCAGAATTTCTTTGGCTATTCGGGGTCTTTTGTGGTTCCATATGAATTTTAGAACTATTTGTTTTAGTTAGTTGAAGAATGGTGTTGAAATTTTGATATGGACTGCATTGAATTTGTAGATTACTTTAGGCAGGATGGCCATTTTGACAATATTAATTCTTCCTATCCATGAGCATGGGATGTATTTCCATTTATTGGCGTCTTCTTTCATTTCTCTCATGAATGTCTTGTAGTTTTCAGGGTCTACATCTTTTACCTCCTTGGTTTGGCTTATTTGTAGGTATTTTATTCTTTTTGATGCAATTATAAATGGAATTATTTTCCTGATTTCTCTTTCTGCTAGTTCATCATCAGTGTATAGGAATCCAACAGATTTCTATGTATTAATTTTGTATCCTGCAACTTTGCTGAATTCAATTATTCTAGTAGTTTTGGGGTAGATTCTTTGTTTTTTTTTTTTATGTACACCATCATGTCATCTGCAAACAGTGACAGTTTAACTTCTTCCTTACCAATCTGGATGCCTTTTCTTTCTTTGTGTTGTCTGAATGCCATGGCTAGGACCTCCAGAACTATGTTGAATAAAAGTGGGGAGAGTGGGCATCCTTGTCTTGTTTCTGATCTTAGAGGAAAAACTTTTAGCTCTCTGCTGTTGAATACAATGTTGGCTGTGGGTTTGTCACATATGGCCTTTATTATGTTGATGTACTTGCCCTCTATACTCATTTTGCTGAGAGTTTTTATCATGAATGGATGTTGAATTTGTCGAATCCTTTTTCAGCATCTATTGAAATAATCATATGATTTTTCTCCTTTTTGTCGATGTGGTGTCTGATGTTGATGTATTTTCGAATATTGTACCATCTTTGCATCCCTGGGATGAATCACACTTGATCATGATGGATGATCTTTTTGATGTACTTTTGAATTTTGTTTGGTAATATTTTGTTGAGTTTTTGTGCATCTATGTTCATCAGGGATATTAGTCTATAATTTTCTTTTTTTGTTGTGTCTTTGCTTGGTTTTGGTATTAGAGTGATGCTGGCTTCATACAATGAGTTCGGAAGTATTCCCTCCTCTTCTACTTTTTGGAAAACTTTAAGGAGGATGGGTATTAGGTCTTCTCTAAATGTTTGATAAAATTCAGCAGTGAAACCATCTGGTGCAGGGTGTTTGTTCTTAGGTAGTTTTTTGATTACCAGTTCAGTTTCATTTGTTGGTAATTGGTCTATTCAGATTTTCTGTTCCTTTTTGGGTCAGTAGTGGAAGGTTGTATATTTCTAGAAAGTTGTCCATTTCTTCTAGTTTATCCAATTTGGTAGCATATAATTTTTCATAGTGTTCTCTAATAATTCTTTGTATTTCTGTGGTGTCCGTAGTGATTTTTCCTTTCTCATTTCTGATTCTGTTTATGTGTGTACACACACTTTATTTTTTGATAAGTCTGACTAAGGATTTATCTATTTTTGTTTATTTTCTCGTAGAACCAGCTCCTGATTTCATTGATTCTATTGTTTTATCTTCTTTATTTATTTCTGCTTTGATCTCATGTTTCTCTTTTTATTGGCTTTGGGCCTCATTTGTTCTTCTTTTTCTAGTTTCATTAATTGTGAGTTTAGAGTGTTCATTTGGGATTGTTCTTTTTCTTGAGGTAAACCTGTATTGCAATATACTTTCTTCTTAGAACTGCCTTCGCTGTGTCCCACAGATTTTGGGGTGTTGAGCTGTTGTTTTTATTTGTCTGAGTATATTGCTTGATTTCTGTTTTTATTTGGTCATTGACCCATTGATTATTTAGGAGGATGTTGTTAAACCTCCATGTGTTTGTGCGCTTTTTTGTTTTCTTCATATAGTTTATTTCTAGTTTCATATCTTTGAGGTCCAAGAAGCTGGTTGGTACAATTTCAATCCTTCTGAATTTACTGAGGCTCTTTTTGTGGCCTACTATATGATCTATTCTTGAAAATGTTCCATGTGCACTTGAGAAGAATGTGTATCCTGCTGCTTTTGGGTGGACTGTTCTATAGATGTCCGTTAGGTCCAACTGATCTAATGTTTTGTTCAGTGCCTCTGTCTTTTTATTTTCTGTCTGGTTGATCTGTCCTTTGGAGTGAGTGGTGTGTTGAGGTCTCCTAAAATGAATGTGTTGCATTCTATCTCCCCCTTTAATTCTGTTATTATTTGTTTCACATATGTAGGTGCTCCTGTGTTGGGTGCATAGATATTTATAATGGTTATATCCTCTTGTTGGACGGACCCTTTTATCAGTATGTAATGTCCTTCTTTGTCTCTTGTTACTGTCTTTGTTTTGAAGTCTATTTTGTCTGATACAAGTACTGCAACTCCTACTTTTTTCTCCCTATTATTTGCATGTATTATCTTTATCCAGTCCTTCACTTTTAGTCTATGTCTTTGTGTTTGAAGTGAGTCTCTTATAGGCATCATATAGATGGGTCTTGCTTTTTTTATCCATTCTGTAACTCTATGTCTTTTGATTGGTGTATTCAGAGCATTTACATTTAGGGTGATTATCGATAGAGAGGTACTTATTGCCATTGCAGGCTTTAGATTCGTGGTCACCAAAGGTTCATGGGTAGATTTTTTTTTTTTTTTTTCTGGTATCAGCATCTTTTAGCTGGGGATGGTCAGTGCTGCCAAGAAAGCCAGAATTCAGGCTTTTATTGTTGGCACTCAGTCCACAATTAAAAAAGGCATCAGGTAGGCCCAGAGACACATCTGTGGGCAGGACTGATCACACCAGCCTCTGCAGGGGCTGGGGTTCCTCTCCTGTGTCTAGGGCACTTTGGTGGTGCCTTCTGTTCTGGTTTTGATCTTGTCTCTGCTTTTCTCAGGCTACATGCAGCCTCATGCCCTGACTCCAGCAGGTTCCTCCTCCCATCTCACTATCCCTCCCCTGGCTTTGCCTGTCTTTCCAAAAGGAATACACTAATCGTTATCTGTCTGTCCTCTTTTTTTTTTAATTAAAAAAGGTAATGTATGATTTTATTTATTTATTTATTTATTTATTACAATTTATTTTGGTATCATTAATCTACAGTTACATGTGCAATATTATGGTGATTAAACTACCCCCTTCAAAAGGTCCCCGCCACAAACCCCATTACAGTCACTGTCCTTCAGCGTAGTGAGATGCTATAGAGTCACTACTTGTCTTCTCTGAGTTGTACAGCCCTCCCTGTGCCCCCGCTACCTTACGTCTGCTAATCGTAATACCCCTTTTACCCTCTTATCCCTCCCTTCCCACCCACTTTCCTCAGTCCCTTTCCCTTTGGTAACTATTAGTCCGTTCTTGGGTTCTGTGAGTCTGCTGCTGTTTTGTTCCTTCAGTTTTTTTCTTTGTTCTTATACTCCACATATGAGTGAAATCATTTGATACTTGTCTTTTTCGGCTTGGCTTATTTCACTGAGCATAATACCCTCTAGCTCCATCCATGTTGTTGAAAATGGTAGGATTTGTTTTCTTCTTATGGCTGAATAATATTCCATTGTGTATATGTACCACATCTTCTTTATCCATTCATCTACTGATGGACACTTAGGCTGTTTCCATTTCTTGGCTATTGTAAATAGTGCTGCAATAAACATCTGTCTTTATGAAACTGGGCTGCTGCATTCTTAGGGTAAATTCCTAGGAGTGGGATTCCTGGGTCGAATGGTATTTCTATTTTGAGTTTTTTGAGGAACCTCCATACTGCTTTCCACAATGGTTGAACTAATTTGCATTCCCACCAGCAGTGTAGAAGGGTTCCCTTTTCTCCACATCCTCGCCAACATTTGTTGTTGTTTGTGTTTTGGATGTTGGCCATCCTCACTGGTGTCAGGTGATATCTCATTGTGGTTCTAATCTGCATTTCTCTGATGATTAGCGATGTAGAGCATTTTTTCATGTGCCTGTTGGCCATCTGAATTTCTTCTTTAGAGAAGTGTCTATTCATGTCCTGTGCCCATTTCTTAATTGGGTTATTTGCTTTTTGTTTGTTAAGGTGCGTGAGTTCTTTGTATATTTTGGATGTCAACCCCTTATCAGATACATCATTTATGAATATATTTTCCCATATTGTAGGATGTGTTATTGTTCTACTAATGGTGTCCTTTGCTGTACAGAAGCTTTTCAACTTGATATAGTTCCATTTGTTCATTTTTACTTTTGTTTCCCTTGCCCGGGGGGATATGTTCATGAAGAAGTCACTCATGTTTATGTCCAGGAGATTTTTGCCTATGTTTTTTTCTAAGAGTTTTATGGTTTCATGATTTACATTCAGGTCTTTGATCCACCTTGAGTTTACCTTTGTGTATGGGGTTAGACAGTAGTCCAGTTTCATTCTCTTACATGTAGCTGTCCAGTTTTTCCAACACCAGCTGCTGAAGAGGCTGTCATCTCCCCATTGTATATCCAGGGCTCCTTTATCAAATATTAATTGACTGTAGGTGTTTGGGTTATGTTTGGATTTTCTATTCTGTTCCACTGGTCTGTGGGTCTGTTTTTGTGCCAGTACCAAATTGTCTTGATTACTGTGGCTTTGTAGTAGAGCTTGAAGTCAGGGAGCGTAATTCCCCCTGTTTGATTCCTCCTTCTCAGGATTGTTTTGGCTATTCGGGGTCTTTTCTGGTTCCATATGAATTTTAGAATTATTTGTTCCAGTTCAGTGAAGAAAGCTGTTGGTATTTTCATAGGGATTGCATTGAATCTGTAGATTGCTTTAGGTAGTATTGCCATTTTGACAATATTTATTCTTCCTAGCCAAGAGCATGGGATGCATTTCCATTTGTTAGTGTCTTCCTTAATTTCTCCTAGGAGTGTCTTGTAGTTTTCAGAGTACAGGTCTTTCACTTCTTTCGTTAGGTTTATTCCTAGGTATTTTATTGGTTGGTAGTATTTCAATATTTTTGAAATTACTGAGGTTCTTTTAGTGGCTTAGTATGTGGTCTATTCTGGAAAATGTTCCATGTGCACTTGAGAAGAAAGTGTGTCCTGTTGCTTTTGGGTGCAGAGTTCTGTAGATATCTGTTAGGTCCATCTGTTCTAGTGTGTTGTTTAGTGCTTCTGTGTCTTTACTTATTCTCTGTCTGGTTGATCTATCCTTTGGAGTGAGTGGTGTTTGAAGTCTCCTAAAATGAATGCTTTGTTGTCTATTTCCTCCTTCAATTCTGTTAGTATTTGTTTCACATATGTTGGCGCTCCTGTGTTGGGTGCATGTATGTTTATAATGGTTATATCTTCTTGTTGGACTGACCCCTTTATCATTATGTAATGTCCTTCTTTATCTCTTACTACTTTCTTCGTTTTGAAGTCTATTTTGTCTGACACAAGTACTGCAACACCTACTTTTTTCTCTTTGTTGTTTGCATGAAATATCTTTTTCCATCCCTTCACTTTTAGTCTGTGTATATCTTTGGGTTTGAGGTTAGTCTCTTGTAAGCAGCATATAGATGGGTCTTGCTTTTTTATCCACTCTGTTACTCTGTGTCTTTTGATTGGTGCATTCAGTCCATTTACATTTAGGGTGATTATTGATAGATATGTACTTATTGCCATTGCTGGCTTTAGATTCGTGGTTACCAAAGGTTCAAGGGTTGCTTCTTTACAATCTAAGAATCTAACTTAACTTTCTTGTTAAGTTGTTGTGAATGCCGTCTGATGTTTCTTTATCTCTCCCTTCCTATTCTTCCTCCTCCATTCTTTATATATTGGGTGTTTCATTCTTTGCCTTTAGTTAGTATTTGGATGGTCTGCTTTCTTTGCTATGATTTTATTTTCTCTGGTGACATCTTTTTAGCCTTAGGGGTGCTTCCCTCTAGACCAGTCCATTTAAGATATCCTGTAGTGGTGGTTTATGAGAGGCAAACTCTTTCAACTTTCCTTTGTCTGGAAATTGTTTAATCCGTCCGTCATATTTAAATGATAATCGTGCTGGATACAATATTCTTGGTTCGAGGCCCTTCTGTTTCATTACGTTAAATATATCATGCCATTCTCTTCTGGCCTGTAAGGTTTCTGTTGAGAAGTCTGATGACAGTCTGATGGGTTTTCCTTTGTAGGTGATCTTTTTTTTCTCTCTAGCTGCCTTTAATACTCTGTCTTTATCTTTAACCTTTGCCATCTGAATTATTATGTGTCTTGGTGTTGTCTTCCTTGGGTCTCTTGTGTTGGGAGTTCTGTGGGCTTCCGTGGACTGAGAGACTATTTCCTTCCCCATTGTGGGAAAATTTTCAGCAATTATTTCTTCAAAGACACTTTCTATCCCTTTTTCTCCCTCTTCTTCCTCTGGTACTCCTATAATGTGAATATTGTTCCGTTTGGATTGGTCACACAGTTCTCTCAATATTCTTTCATTCCTAGAGATCCTTTTTTCTCTCAGTACCTCAGATTCTTTGTATTCCTCTTCTCTAGTTTTTATTTCATTTATCGTCTCCTCCACCGTATCCAATCTGCTTTTAACACCGTCCATTGTGTTCCTCAAGGATTGGATCTCTGACCGGAATTCATTCCTGAGTTCTTGAATATCTTTCCGTACCTCCATGAGCATGTGAATGATTTTTATTTTGAACTCCGTTTCAGGGAGAGTCATAAGGTCCATATCATTAAAATCTTTCTCAGGAGTTGTGTTCATAATTTTACTCTGGACCAGGTTCCTTTGGCGTTTCATTTTTGTGTATGGAGCCCTCTAGTGCCCAGAAGCTCTACTCTCTGGAGCTGCTCAGCCCCTGAAGCAATGTCAGGGATTGTAGGGGAGTGGTATTGGTGCCTTGGGGGAGGAAAGGGCTGTTTCCTGGCTGCTATGCCTGTCTCCACTGTCTGAACCGGTGGGCTGAGTACAGAGGTATAAGCCTCTGTGCTTTGCCTTTTAAGTTGCTGTAGACAGATCCTCCCTCTGTTTGGCCCAACACCAGGGAAGGGCTTCCAGGTTTGCAAGCCCGGTGGGGCTGGCCAGGCGAAAGGTGCACTAGTTTGCCTGTCACAGAAGGGGTTCCTGGAGCCGTGCAGGCAGCCAGGGAGCTGGCACACCTGAAGATCAGAAAACCCCCAATCTGCTGGGCAGAGTACACCCAGACAATCCTGTCCACCTGTCCTTTCTCCCGAGCAGCAAGCTCCGTGCAGTCCTTGCCCCCTCAGCAGGCCTCCTGCCAAGGTCCTCCCTGCCAGGAAGTCTCTCAGACTGTCCGCCCCTCCCCCATCCCAGAGCAGCTGGGTATGGATCCCTGATCTCACAGGCAGCCGGGATCTTAGTCTATCCAGGATCTTAGTCTATCCAGGAACTCCGCCTGTCTTAGCTTTCCAAGCTCCTAATTACAAGAGTATCATGCAAGCACCATGAAATGTAGGTTTGTGCTCCCAGAGCAGATCTCCAGAGTTAGGTATTCAGTAGTCCCAGTTCTCCACTCCCTCTCTGCTCCGATCCTGTTCCTCCTGCTGGTGAGCTGGGGTGGGGGAGGGGCTTGGATCCCGCAGGACCACAGCTTTAGTACATTACCGTTTTCTGTGAGGGCGGCTCTTGTCTCCAGGTGTATGCAGTTTATTGTAGTTCTCTTTCCCATTGCTCTTTCAAGAGTAGTTGTAGTAGCTTTATTTTCATATTATATGCGGTTTTAGGAGGAAGCCTCTGTCTCACCTCTCACGCCGCCATCTTTAATCCACACCCTAGATTCTTTACTAACAGTCTAACTTAACTCACTTAGTATGCTATTTCAATTCAACATTCAAACAATGTAAAGGTTCTTTTTTTCCCCTCCCTTCTTTTTCTTCGTCCTCCACTCTTTATGTATTAGGTGTCATATTCTGTACTCTTTGTGTATCCCTTGGCTGACTTTGTGGGTAGCTGATTTAATTTTGCATTTGCCTAGTAATTAATTGGTCTACTTCCTTTACTGTGATTTTATTTTCTCTGGTGACAGCTATTTAGCCTTAGGAGTACTTCCATCTATAGCAGTCCCTCCAAAATACACTCTAGAGATGGTTTGTGGGAAGTAAATTCCCTCAACTTTTGCTTATCTGTAAATTGTTTAATCTCTCCTTCAAATTTAAATAAAAATCTGGCCATTTAGGGTATTCTTGGTTGGAGGTCCTTCTCTTTCTATGCATTAAATACATCATGCCACTCCCTTCTGGCCTCTAAGGTTTCTGCTGAGAAGTCTGATGATAGCCTGATGGGTTTTCCTTTGTAGGTGATCTTTTTTCTCGCTCTGGCTGCTTTTAATACTCTGTCTTTGTCCTTGATCTTTGCCATTTTAATTATTATATGTCTTGGTGTTGTCTTCCTTGGGTCCCTTGTGTTGGGAGATCTATTCACTTCCATGGCCTGAGAGACTTATTTCCTTCCCCAGCTTGGGGACGTTTTCAGCAATTATTTCTTATACTTTCTATCCCTTTTTCTCTCCCTTCTTCTGGTACCCCTATAATGTGAATATTGCTCTGTTTGGATGGTCACACAGTTCTCTTAATATTCTTTTATTCCTAGAGATCCTTCTCTCTGTGCCTCAGCTTCTTTGTATTCCTATTCTCTAATTTTGATTCCATTTACCATCTCCTCTATCTGATTTAATCTGCTTTTAAATCCCTCCATGGTATGTTTTATTTCAGATACTGCATATTTTTCAGTTTCTATCTCTTTCTTGAAGTCCTCCCTGAGGTCCTGTATTTATTTTTCTGTAGCTCTGTGATCATGTTTATTATTTTTATTTTGACATCTTTGTCAGGAAGATTGTTGATTTCATTTTCATTTAGCCCTCTTTCTGGTGTTTGAGGGATTTTGGGTTGTACCAGGTTCTTTTGCCATTTCATATTCCTAATGATTCCTTGAAATAATAACTTTGTGTTGGCAGTGCCCTCTAGTGCCCAGAGCTCTACTCTCTGGAGCTGCCCAGCACCTGGAGCAATGGCGGGAGTTGAGGCGACTGGCGCCGGTGCCTGCTGGGAGGAAAGAGCTCTTTCCTGCTTCCCAGCCTCAGTGCCTGCCTCCACTGCCAGGGCCAGTGGCCAAGCATGCAGGGAGGAGCCTCTACGCTATGCCCTTGTAGCTGCCATAGATGGGGCTGCCCTCCGGCTGGTCTTGTGCATTGGGGGTTACAGCAGGTTTGCAAACCAGTGCTGGCCAGGAGGAAAGAGCAGCAGCAGGCTGTGTACCGCAGTGGGGTAGGGGGTGGGGGGCTTGATGCTGTGTTGCCAGCTGGGGATGGAGCATATGAAGCTCCTGAAAGTTTCTAACCTGCTGGGCTGAGTGTGCCGGGACAATTTTGTCCACCTCTCCTTTCTCCTGAGCAGTAAGCTCTATGTAATCCTTGTCCCTTTAGTGCCCCTCTCTCAATTGGGAAGTCTTTCAACATGCCCGCCTTTCTTTTGTCCTGGAGTGGCTGGTTGCGGGTACCTGTTATGCACAAGTGGCTGGAATCTGTCTTTGCTTTCCAACCCCTCTATTCTTCAGAGTTAATGTGGGTTCATGCTCCCAGAGCAGATATCCAGGGGGTATTTTAGCAGTCCTGGGCTTCCACTCCCTCCCTGCTCCATTTTTCTTCCTCCCAACGGTGAGCTGGGGTAGGGGGAGGGCTTGGGTCCCGCTGGATCACAGCTGTGCTACTTTACCCTTCTCCGTGGGGTCTCTTCCCCAGATGTAAGCCGTCTTTTGCAGTCTTATTTCTGGTTGCTCTTTCAGGATTAGTTGTATTTGCTGTATTTTCATGTTATATGTGATTTTGGGAGGAGGTTTCTGCCTCACCTCTCATGCTGCCAGCTTGTTTAACCAGAGCCTATTCTTTAAAAATACATATCTGTAAGTGGGAGTGAGAAACATTTGTTTTAAGTCACGGAGAGTTTGGGCTCTTTTTTACTGTAGCATAACCTAATCTATCCTGAGTGATGAAACTCTTAGCATCCCTAATAATCTAATAATTCTCTGATTTCATCACCTTTCTTTTTACATTTATTTGCTGGCATTCTTTGAAGAAATGCTTTCACTCATCAAATGGGAAAATTCTTCTAAAAAAGGCATGGTAATTGCTTAATTCTTCCCTTTTAATCACTAATTTTCAGAGTAAGGAGTTATTAGTCACCTCGAAAAACTCTTCCATTTTCCCTGCCATTCGTAGCCATTTTCCTTTTTTTTTCAGTTTCTTTTCTGAGTTCTTTCTTCAAAAAAAACCTTTTTGTCCATTTCTATTAGTTTTTGAATTTATGGTTACTCATCATTTATCATATTAGCACTTGCTTTTTTACTTATATTTTAATGCGTGTGTTATTATTGCTACAGTTTGTCTTTGTAGCTTGTCTCTTTGGGGTTTCATCTACTGAAGAGTTTTAATTCTCATTTTTTGTTTTCTTATATTGTTTTCTCCTTTTTCATATGGATACTTGTTTTTGTTTTTGTTTTTTGTTTTTCTATTCATGAGTGTTTTTGTTGGAGTTTCCTGGACCAGTTATATGTAGTAGGTGATCCTATGTGGAATGAAGGAGTCAGCATGTTTTAACAAGGTTTCTTAACTGAACAGCTTCCTCTTCTGTTGCTGTAGTGAAGTACAGTTTCTTTAACAGGTGGTGCCTTTGTCTCCTGATTCATATTATCTTGTCTTTCTAAGAGGCTTATCTTTAGCTGTCGTCTTTCCCAATAATGCCACCATTCAAGAGTCTTCCTTTTGCCAAAAAATAACTGTCTTCCTAAGATTGCCACATCCATTTCAAGCCCCTTCTTTTTGACTTGACAGTTTCAGATACAGTGTTGCTATTTCATCAGTTAGAAAGGGATTATCTATGGGGATGGAGTCTAGTTGACTTAACTGTCCATTCACCACAGAACCTTATTGCATGCTCTTCTGTTCATTTTCCACCTGAGGCTCTGATGTGGATCGTGGAAACTGGAACCAGCTCTGCTCTGCGGGTTTCCAATCTTTATCTCCCTGGTCGCGTTTAAATTGAAATTTATAAAATTCTCCGACTTTCAGTTATGCTGCAAGGGTGTGCCAAGGCTGACTTCATTTGTCCTATTGATGTGTATGGTTGTGTTAATGAATATGGAATTCTAACAGGAGTAATTAGATCCTAGGGCCGCAAGGGTCAAGTGGTGGCGCTCGACTGCCAAAGGCAAGGTGGGGGTGGTTACTGTAGCAGACATCAGGGTCCAAGTGGTGGTCAGAACAGTCTGACTCACAAGGATGTGTGACATTGGCTCGTTGATAATGGTCTTTCTAGAAGTGAGATAGATCGGAAACCTCCTAAATCTTTACTTGCACTATATTAACAGAAAGGTTCAAGGTCAAGTGAACAAAAGTCTAACAATCATAAAAAGGGGAGAATCACAGCCTCTCAATTCCCGAACATAAGACCGTTTACAAACCCAGAACTACTTGAATGAAGGGAAGGACGGTCCCCATCAGGAAGGACCCCAGTACACTACCAAAAATGTATACTTTTAATCTTTCTCTGAGGCCTTTAAACAAGATAACTGTGCGCTGGGGAAAAGGAAATAATCAGACCTTTCAAAAACTCCTGGACACAGGCTCTCAACTGACACATTCCAAAAGACCCAGTATCACTCTGTCTTCCAGGCAGAGTTGGCGCTTAGGAGGTCAGGTGATCAATGGAATTTTAAGGAGGTCTACCTCACAGTGGGACCGGTGGGTCCCAAACCATCCTGTGGTTATCTCCCCAGTTCTGGCACTCACAATTGGAACAGCCATATTCAGCAGCTGGCAGAACCCCACGTCGTTTCCCTGACCTGCTGAGTGAGAGTTATTATGGTGGGAAAGTGTGGGGAACTACCTTTGAATTAAATCTCAGCCACGCCAAAGATGGCCGCTGAGAACTCAGCCACGCCAAAGATGGCTGCTGAGAACTCAGCAGCGCCGCAGGGGTGGCCCCTGAAAGTCCCCTGGGGTTTAGCTGCGCCCACTCCGGTCCGCTTCTTACGTCAGAGACAGCTGCGCATGCGCACAACTCTGTGCGTGCTTGGAAAATTGAAAGTCGCCTTATTAGCATAGGTGTAACCAATCAGGAGAGACTTCACCCTATATATTCTGTGCCCTGAGCCCCAATAAATGAGTTTTCTGCTTCGACTGGACTTCCTGTCAGGTCTGATTGTCTCCGGCGGCGGCGAGTGGCGTTTTGGCGAGCGCCGGAGGCTGCGGGAACGGGCGGACAGTCGGCTCTTACCTCCCTTGCTCCGTCTGTCAGGGCGCGCCTCTCCCTCCCTTCCTCCCCTCCGCTGGCTCGGAGGGTCGCAGAAAGAGCTTGTAACACAAAGATCCTGACAGCGAGCAGGATCGGCGGGGAGAGAGGCTACAAAAACCCCGACAGGAAAGGCCAAGCGGAAGCCACTGGACCTGACTCTACCTGGGAAAACGGTAAACACAAGCACTACTGCATTCCTGGACAGATTTGCCCCATCAAGGACTTGAAAGATGCAGGGGTGGTGATTCCTACTACATCCCATTCACCGTGCTTACTGGCCTGTGCAGAAGACAGATGGGTCTTGGAGAATAACAGTAGATTATTGTAAACTTAACCAGGTGGTAACTTCAGTTGTAGCCGCTGTACCAGATATGTTTTCATTGCTTGAGCAAATTAACATCCCTGTTACCTGTTGTGCAGCTGGCAGCTGGCAAATGCCTTTTTTTTTTTTTTTTTTTTTTTAGTGCCTGTTAGCTAAGACCACCAGAACTTTGCTCTCAGCTGGAAGGCCAGCGACACACTCACTGTGCTACCCTGGGTTATATCAGCTCTTTAGTTTATGTCATGATTTAGTTTGCAGATATCTTGATCACCTTTCCCCTCCACAAGATGTCACACTAGTCCACTGAGGACATTATCCTGAAACAAACTTGCTGCATTATGTCGAGCAAGAAGGAGTAACTAGCTTTACTGGTAACACATTTGTGTGCCAGAGGATGGGAAATAAATGTGACAAAAATTCAGGGATCTTCTAATTCAGTGAAATTTCTGGGAGTCCAGTGATATGGGATATGTCGAGATCCTCTTTTAAGGCAAAAAGCAGTTGCTGCATCTGGCCCCTCCTGCAATGTAAAAGGGGCACAATGTGGTCCTCTTTGAGTTATGGAGGCAACATAGTCCTCATTCGGGTGTGTTACACCAGCCCATTTGCTGAGTGACCCAAAAAGCTGCTAGTTTTGAGTGGGTCCCAGAACAGGAGAAGGCGCTGCAACAGGTCCAGTCTGCTGTGAAGCTGCTTGGCCTCTTGGGCCATGTGATCCAGCAGCTCCAAGAGTGCTTGAAGTGGCAGGGGCAGATAGAGACGCTGTTTGTAGTGTCTTGTGGGCGTCTATAAGTGAGCCTTAGCACAGGTCCTTAGGATTTTGGAGAGAAGTCCTTTCATCCTCTGCAGATAACTACTCTTCTTTTGAGAAACAGCTCTTGGCCTGTTACTGGTCCTTGGTAAGGACTGAATGCAGGACCGTAGGCCACCAGTTATCATTAACCTGAGGGGACCATCATGAATCGAGTGTTATCTGACCCACTAAGCCATCAAGTTGGAGGTACACAGTAGGACACTTGTCATGAAATGGAAGTGGTATATATGTGCAGGGTTCAGGCACCCCTAAGGCACAGGTGAAGTTAGTTACATGAAGAAGTGACCCAAATGCCCATGGTTCCCTCTGGTGCCACCCCGCCATCCCCTCTTCCCCAGCCTGCACCTATGGCCTCCTGCAGACTTTCTATAATCAGCTGACAGAGGAAGAGAAGACTTGGGCCTGGCTTAC
This sequence comes from Phataginus tricuspis, assembly GCA_029783875.1. Classification (NCBI taxonomy): domain Eukaryota; kingdom Metazoa; phylum Chordata; class Mammalia; order Pholidota; family Manidae; genus Phataginus; species Phataginus tricuspis. The sequence goes on along the minus strand of JAQQAC010002067.1, from coordinate 10,666,568 downwards.
AGGTGTTTTTGTACAATAATCAGGTACCACCTAGAAGTGGACAGCTGCAGCACTGCAGCCCTCTCTGGGACACCCCTGACGGACAGAGGTGAAGGGAATCCTGGTGGCAGAACTTTTGAGTCACACACCTGGTTGTGCGTTTTTGCTTGGAAGGAGACATGCCAGCTGTGTGATTAATTATATGCTGATTCATGGGCTACAGGCAATGATGGTACATGGATTGGAAGGAGCATGATTGGAAAATTAATGACAGAAATTTAGGGAAGAGGTATGTGGATAGAACTCTCTGAATGGGAAAAAGTGTGAAGATATTTGTGTCCCATGTGAATTTTCACCAAGAGGTGATCTCAGCAGAGGATGACCCGTTCTGTGGATATAGGCAGCCCTTTCCCAAGCCACCCTGTCATCACCCAATGGACTCATGAACAAAGTGGCCATGGTGGCAGGGATAGAAGTTATTCACGGGCTCAGCAAAATGGACTCCCATCCACCAAGGGTGACGTGCCTGTGGCCACTGTTGAGTGCCTAATGTACCACCAGCAGAGACCAGGACAATCTCTGATATGGCACTACACCCTGCGGTGTCAGCTGGCTGCTTGGTGGCAGGTAGGTTACATTGGACTGCTTCTGTCATGGAAGAGGCAGCGTTTTGTTCTTACTGAGTAGAGATGCTGGGTACAGATCTGCCTTCCTCCCATGCGATATTTATACTAAAGCCACCACTGTGGACTTACAGAGTGCCTTATTCATCATTATGGTATTCCACACAGCATTGCTTCAGACCAAGGAACTCACTTCACAGCAGAAGAAGTGTGGCAAGGGGCCTGTGGTATGGAATTCATTGGTCTTACCGTATTTCCCACCATCCAGAAGCTGCTGGCTTGATAGAACAGTAGAGTGCCCTTTGAAGACTCAGTGACAGTGCCAGGTAGGTGACAACCACTCACAGGGCTGGGACAAGGCTCTCTAGGAGGCTGTATGTGTTCTGAATCAGTGTCCACTTTGTTTCTGTTTCTCCCATAGTAGCCAGGATTCATGATTCCAAGATCAAGGGGTGGAGAGGGAATGACATTACTCACTATTACCCCTAGTGACCCACTAGTAAACATTTTTGCTTCCTATTCCTTCAGTATCATACACTGCTGGCCTACAGGTCTTTGTTCCAGAGTGAGGAACGCTTCCAAAAGGGGACAAAACAATGATTCATTGAATTGGAAGTTAAAAATGCCACCTGGCCACTTGGACTCCTCATACCTCTGAATGAATCGTCAAAGAAGGGAGTTACCGTGATGGCTGGGTGATTTACCCCGACCTCCAAGGGGAACTTGTACGGCTACTCCTCGATGGAAGCAAATAAGAGAATGTCGGGAATGCAGGCGATCCCTTTGGGCCTCTCCTAGTGTCATATGCCCTATGGTTAAGTCAGTGGAAAACTGCAACAACCCCATCCAGGCACAACCACTAATGGCCCAGACCCTTGAGGAATGTAGGTTTGTGTTACTCCACCAGGTAAAGAACCATGACCAACTGAGGTGCTTGCTGAAGGCAAAGGGAACACAGAATGAGCAGTGGAAGAAGGTACCTGACGATACCAGCAATGACTACGTGACCAGTTACAGAATGACTATAACAACCATCACGAGTATTTCTTCCTTATTTTGTTATGAATACAGTTGTGTATGTATATATGAAGCAAATATCTTTGTTCTCTTATCCCCTTATGTAACATACAATGTATTGACTTTATATCAGTGTTTAAATATTAATTTTATATCATAGTATTTAAGTTACAGGACATGACGGAGAAGAGTCAACATCACTCAACAACTTTATTTCCTTCTGGGGAAGGAGTTCGTGCTTTTCACTTGGCTACAGAAGAGTCGTATCATCTTGGTCAGAATTATGATGCTGTTATTGGCTTTACTTGGAGATTAAGTATGGTTTAAGGAGGGGTGTACGGGTGCCAAGTTGACAAGGGGTGGACTTGTGATGCTTGATTCTTTGTGTTAACTTGACCGGGTCATGGGTACCCAGTTATTTAGCTAAACATTCTTTCTGGCTGTTCTGTGAGGGTGTTTCCAGATGAGATCAGTATTTGAGTTAGTAGATTCAGTAAAGCAGCTTGCCGTCCTCGGTGTGGGCGAGCACCATCCAATCCAAAGGTGGAGGAAGGAGAAGGATGAATTCATCCCTTTTTCTGCCTGACTTTTTGAGCTGGGCGTTGATCTTACCTGCCCTAGGACTGGGGTTTATACTACCGGCTTCCTATGGCTCTCCAGTTTGCAGATGGCAGATCATGGGACTTTTTAGCCTCCATAATCAAATGAGTCAATTCTTCATAATAGACCTCTTATCTCTCATTTTCTCTCTATTGGTTCCTGTTTCTCTGTGGAACCCTGACTGATACAGGTAGCTACCATTACCTCTGGGAACCCAGAAGGCCCCCATTTATTCCTTTTATGTTATTATTATTGTGGTAAAATATATATAACATGGAATTTGAATCATTTTTACATGTACAATTCAGTGGCATTAAGTACAGTCGCAGTTTTGTGCAGCCATTATCCCCCATCCATTTGCACAGCTTTTTCATTATCCCAAATAGAAACTCTGTACCCATTACACAACTCCCCTGCGCCCCTGGTGGCCGTCCTTCTACTTTCTGTCTCCATGAATTTGACTATTCTAGTTATCTCATACACATACAATCATGAAGTTTATGTACTTTTATGTCTGGCATATTTCAGCATAATGTTTTCAAGATTCATCCATGTTTCAGCATGTATCAGATTTTCATCCCTTTTTATTGCCAAATAATCCACTATATGTTTATCCATGTTTATCCATGCATCTGTTGATGTACACTTGGGTTGTTTTCACCTTTTCACTATCATGAATAATACTGCTATAAATATGGGTGTACAACTATCTGAGTCTCTGTTTTCAATTCTTTTGGGTATACACCCAGAAGTAGATTGCTGGATCATGTGGTCGTCCTATGTTTAACTTTTTAAGGAACAGCTAAACTGTTTTCCACTGTGGCTTTGAATTTGTGCATCCCACCGGCAACACAGGAGGGTTCCAATTTCTCCACATTCTTGCCAGCACGTTGTATATTCGGCTTTTTTGGTAATAGCCATCCCAGTAGGGTGAAGTGGTATCTCATTGTGGTTTTGACTTGCATTTCCCTAATGATTAGTGATGCTGAGCATCTTTTCATGTGTTTACTAGCCATTTATGTATCTTTATAGAAATCGCTACTCCAGTCTTTAGCCCACTTTTGAATGCAGTTGTTTTCTATCTGGGAGTTGTAGACATACTTTATATATTCTGCATATTAATCCCTTATCAGATTTGCAAATATTTCCCCCTATTCTATGGTTGTTTTCATTCTTTTATAAAGTCCTTTGATGCATAAAAACCTTTAACTCTGGAGATGTTTTATTTATTTTCTCTTTTGTTTGCATGTGTTTTTGGTGTCATATCCAAGAAAACATTGCCATATCTAGTATCATGAAATCTTTCTTTCTATGTCTTCTAAGGGTTTATAGTTTTAACTCCTTTATTTAGATCTTTGATACATTTTAATTTTTTATATGATAAGATAAGGGATTCATTCTTTCGTATGTGGATACCCAGTTTTCCCAGCATATTTTGTTGAAAAAACTGTCCTTTTCCTATTGAATGGTTTTGGCATTCTTATTAAAAATCAAGTGACCATATGTGTAAGGGTTTCTTTATTTGTTTCTGGGCTATTTTATTTTATTTCATTGATCTATGTGTCTGTCTTTATGACAGTACCACTATGTTTTGATTATTGTAGCATTACAGTAGGTTTTGAAATCAGAAAGTGTGAGTCCTCTGACTTAGCTCTTTTTTCTTTTTTAATCTCTTTTCAAGATTGCTTTGGTTATTAAGGATCCCTTGACAATCCATGAATTTTGGGATGTGCTTTCCTATTTCTGAAAAAAAATGCCCTGGGATTTTTGACAGACATTGCATTGAATTTATAGATTGCTTTAGATTATATTGACATCTTAACAATACGAAGTCCTCTGGTTCATGTACGAGGGATGTCTTTCCCTTTATTAGTGTTTTCTTTATATCTTTCAGCAACGTTTTATAGTTTTCAGTATACAAGTCTTTTGCCTCCTTGGTTAAGTTTATTCCTATGTATTTTTTCTTTTTGATGCTATTATAAATGGAATTATTTCCTAAATTTCCCTTTCAGATTGTTCATTGCTAGCATATAGAAACATAATTGATTTTTGTGTGTTGATTTTGCATCCTGCGACTTCGCTGAATTCATTTATTCGTTCTAACGGTTTTTATGTGTAGACTCTAGGGTTTTATGCACATAAGAACATGTCATCTGTGACTAGAGATATTTTATTTCTTCCTTTCCAATTTGGATGCCTTTTATTTTTTCTTGCCTCATTGCTCTGGCTAGAACTTCCAGTTCTATGTTGAATAGAAGTGGTGTTCTTGTGCTTACACAAAAAGCTTTCAGTCTTTCACCATTGGGTAGGGTATGAGCTGTGGGTTTTTCACACATGGCCTTTATTATATTGAGGAAATTTCCTTCTGTTCATAGTATGCTGGGTGTTTTTGTTTTTATCATGAAAAATGCTGAATTTTTAATTTTTCTGCATCGCTTGAGATAATCAAGTGGGTTTTTTCCTTCTTTTTGTTAATGTGATGTATTACATTGATTAATTTTTGTATGTTGAATCATATTGCATTTTGGGAATAAATCCCACTTGGCCATGGTCTATAATCTTTTTAATGGGCTGTTGAATTCAGTTGCTAGTATTTTGTTGGGGATTTTTGCATCATTTTCCATAAGGCGTATTGGTCTGTAGTTTTATTTTCTTATGGTGTCCTTGGCTTGGGTCCAGGTATTGTCTATAGTTAGCATGATACAGGCTGATAAACTAGAGGATGAGTGACCACCATGAAAAGCTGACAGTTGAGTTAAGGAAGAGAAAAGGGAAAAGCCTTCTCAGCTTCATTAACTGAGCCATTATCCTTCAAGTCATCTTAAATTTTTCTTTTGATATGGTTACAGAAAAATGTGAAAATTAAAATAAATGTGGCTAAAAGGATCACATAAAATATGCGAGAAATTCTAAGCTCATTATAGCCATCAGCAAACACGGAATATTATGAAATAATTGAAGTTGGAGACATGTTGAATAGCGTGCATGAGTGTGAAACTGGGTGAGAGACTCTTATTCAAATTACCAGATCGTAAGATGCTATGACCAGCGAATGTTCCTTTGGTAAAGTACTGACTGGAAAACAGTGGTGGAGAAAGTCCAGATTAATGTTTTTTAATAGAAATGTAATACAAGCCATATATGTAATTCTAAATTTTCTAGAATGTACATTAAAAAGATAAAAAGAAATGAGTGAAATTAATATATTTTATTTAACCCAATATACCCAAAACATTATCATTTTAGCAAGTAATAGGTATACAAATTATGACTGTGATATTTAACATATTTTTTTGTACTAACTCTTCAAAATCTGGTATATTTTACACTTACAGCATTCAACAACTTGGATTCTCTGCATATTACATGCTCAGTAAGCACATGTGCCTACTATATTGGGCAGCAAAAATCTATAAACAGTTGGATCTAGCTGGTCCAGATCTGTTCCTCAGTTGAATTTTCCAAAGCTTGACAGATGACATTGTTAACTCTTCTGCTCTCTGTTCTTAACTGATTCAACTGTATGCTTATACGCAAGACAGTTCCTGTAAAAAGATATACATCCTGAAGTCTTTAATATATCTAATGATGTATTCTTCAGAAATAGAAGACATTGGACAGACTGTCAAGAGACAAGTTTTTGGCAAGCATTCTTGGCATTTGAGGAGAGGGAGGAGGACGGGTGCCTAAATAGTTGTGGCAGGTGAGGGCCTAAGGGAATCTGTTGAGGATTTTAGGTTCACTGGATCCAGCAGGAGGTAAAAGTTTTGAGCAGTTGGTAGATAGGGGAAGGAAACATCAGGGAGTCTGGGAACAAAAGTTGAGTGGGCTGAGGCTGGCCTGCCTCCCTCTCTCCTTGTCTGTGTGTGAGTGTGAGGGAGGTGTGCACATGAGCATGAAGTCGGTGGGCCTGTGAGTGTCTCAGACTTCAGGTGCACATGAGCAGCAGTTCACACAGTTCCCTGTCTTGTTCTGTATTTCCCTTTCACCCCATGTGTATCCCACTCCCCCAAAACCTTCCACTTAATATGTTTAACACATACCTTTTTAGATGCTTGTCCTTGAAGTTTGTGTGTGTGTTACATTTACATAAATATTGAGGGCTCCTTTCTGCCTGCTCTTTTCATTTTGGCCTCGTGTTATTTTCTTACTATCCTTTCCTTTAACGCTTTTTTCACTTTGGTTCTTCCCTCCATTTCTTTTCTTTCAGCCATCTGGCATTTACTGAGTGCCTAGTGCATGCCAGGCAGGGTGCTGGGTGCGTCACAGACATGGTTGCTTTAAAGTCTCATGGTAACCCTGCAAAGATGGTGGCATTTCCCTCATTCTGTGAAGGAACCAACTGGAGCAGTCAACATGCCCGCCATCACACAGCCAATAGTCTGAATTGGTAGTTTACCCTTCTGATTCCAAAGTCCATATACTTTCTGCTATTCCCAAACCCTTCTTATTCTTCTTTAGAAAAAAGTATTATGCATCCCTCTCTTAAATGAAGAAATGAAACAAACCAATTCAGTATCTCTTAGGACCTTGGTAATCTAGCTATTTGTAGATTTGGTGATAAAACCACCTAACATTTCTAAAATTCATATGGAACCACAAAAGACCCCGAATAGCCAAAGCAATCCTGAGAAGGAAGAATAAAGCTGGGGGAATTACACTGCCTGACTTCAACCTCTACTACAAAGCCACAGTAATCAAGACAATTTGGTACTGCCATAAAAACAGACCCATTGACCAGTGGAACAGAATAGAGAGTCCAGATATTAACCCAAGCATATATGGTCAATTAATATATGATAAAGGAGCCATAGATACACAATGGGGAAATGACAGCCTCTTCAACAGCTGGTGTTGGCAAAACTGGACAGCTACATGCAAGAGAATGAAACTGGATTATTGTCTAACCCCATACACAAAAGTAAACTCAAAATAGATCAAAGATCTGAATGTAAGTCATGAAACCATAAAACTTAGAAAAAATAGGCAAAAATCTCTTGAACATAAACATGAGCAAATTCTTCATGAACATATCTCCCCGGGCAAGGGAAACAAAAGCAAAAATGAACAAGTGGGACTATATCAAACTGAAAAGCTTCTGTGCAGCAAAGGACACCATCAGTGGAACAAAAAGACATCCTACAGTATGGGAGAATATATTCATAAATGACATATCTGAAAAGGGGTTGACATCCAAAATACATAAAGAGCTCATGCACCTCAACAAACAAAAAGCAAATAATCCAATTAAAAAATGGGCAGAGGATCTGAACAGACACTTCTCCAAAGAAGAAATTCAGATGGGCAACAGGGACATGAAAAGATCCTCCACATCACTAATCATCAGAGAAATGCAAATTAAAACCACACTGAGATATCACCTCACACCAGTGAGGATGGCCAACATCCATAACATAAACAACAACAAATGTTGGCGAGGATGTGGAGAAAGGGGAACCCTCCTACACTGCTGATGGGAGTGTAAATTAGTTCAACCATTGTGGAAAGCAGTATGGAGATTCCTCAAAAGTCTCAAAATAGAAATACCATTTGACCCAGGAACCCCACTCCTAGGAATTTACCCTAAGACTGCAGCAGCCCAGTTTCAAAAAGACATATGCACCCCTATGTTTATCGTAGCACTATTTACAATAGCCAAGAAATGGAAGCAACTTAAGTGTCCATCAGTAGATGAATGGATAAAGATGTGGTACATGTACACAATGGAATATTATTCAGCCATAAGAAGAAAACGTACCATTTGCAACAACATGGATGGAGCTAGAGGGTATTATGCTCAGTGAAATAAGCCAGGTGGAGAAAGACAAGTATCATATGATTTCACCCATCTGTGGAATATAAGAAGAAAGGAAAAACTGAAGGAACAAAACAGCAGCAGACTCACAGAATCCAAGAATGGACTAACAGTTACCAAAAGGAAAGGGACTGGGGAGGATGGGTGGGAAGGGAGGGATAAGAGGAATAAGGGGCATTACGATTAGCACGCATAATGTAGGGGGGGCACAGGCACGGAGAAGGCAGTATAGCACAGAGAAGACAAGTAATGACTCTAGCATCTTACTGTGCTGATGGGCAGTGACTGTAATGGGGTATGTGGTGGGGACCTGATAATGGGGGCAATGTAGTAACCACAATGTTGCCCATGTAATTGTATATGAATGATACCAAAAAAAAATAGCTGAATTCCAGAATATTAAAAAAACAATTTTTTAAATTAAAAAAACACCTAACATTTATTCAGTACGTACAGGAAGCACTAGAGAGCAGTGGTTAAGAGCACAGAATTTGGAGCCTGGCTGATCCCAGCTCAGCCCCTAAGCTCCTAAGTATCTGTGGATTTGGGGCAAGTTGTCAACCTCTCCCTGGGAGAAGAATCCAAATTCTATGTGAGAGAGTGAGTGAAAAGTAAGAAATAGAGATCTGAATGTTTTTTTATTCAGCAAGTATTTGACAAGCCTCCTATGTGCCAGGGATTGTCCTAGGAGCTGGGCGGGACAGACAAGGACAAGCTACAAAAAGTCCCTGCCCTCTGGAAGTTTACCTTTTAGGGACAGCAGGTAAGAAGGCTGATTCTAAGGGAAGGATAGGACCTCAGCTTGAGGATGAAACAACAATAGGCAATAACCATGACTTACTGCTGTCTTTTGTGTGCTAGCACCTGCTTCCCACTAAATCCCATCCTTTAAGGGCAGGATTTCATTTTTTAACAGCTTTATTGCCGGCTAATTTATGTACTCTAAAATTCAGCCATTTATATGTACAGTTCAATGACTTTTAGTAATTTTATAGAGCTATGCAACCATTACCCCAATCCAGTTATAGAACATTTCCATCACTCCATAAAGCTCCTTCTTCCAAGAGCAAATTGGTTTGGTCTCTTGATCAATGAGGGAAAGCAGTCTTTTGTGTGGAAGGAGGCACTGACCTCAGGGCCAGGAGAACCAGGACCCAGTCCTAGCTCTGTCACTGTCCTCTCAGCCAAGCCCCTTCTCTGCAAAGTCTCAATTTTCTCACCAGTAATGTGAAGGAAAATGCATACCAAGCCCCTCTGCAGTTCTAAGATCTTATGATTTTAGGTAAGGAAGATCTGAGTCTCCATTAAATAAGGCATGAGAAGAGAGATATAAAGTGTAAGGGGAATGGGAATGTTGGCGAGAAATTATGAGAAGGCATTCACGTGAGGTGTATGGGAATTGAGTAGCTCTTATTTTTCTCACAATTTTCTCCTGCTCTATTAGGAGCAAACAACCCCTGCCATTATATTCCTTAGTTTTCCAAAAATGTTCTAAAGTATCATACAGAGTCATTTAGTTCCTTGCTTCTTATAAATGGTTGATTAGGTGTAGCCAATGCAGATATTTTGCAATCTCTATAAATAGTTACAGCTCTGGAGAAGGGGGTTCTCTGCCAGGGGCAAGTTCTTTATGAATTTTGCACAGACTAAAGGAAAGCAAGGGCAAGAAGTTGGGAATTCAAGTGTTTATTTGCATGGCTCAATCTCTCCTGGCTCAGACCAGCAGCTCACTCTGGCGCCTCTTGGAACCCCATCTCACACAGCTCCCAAGCTCTCTCGAGCCACTCCCTTGGCTCCACCCCGCCATTGAGAGGAACTCTGTGGGCAGGTCCCTGGTGACGGGCAGACACCTGACCAATTATGTCCCAGGAATGGAGGGGCAGAAAGAATGGGTGTTTCCTCTCCACCCTACCCTGGGCCTGCTATCCCATGACTGACCAGCATCTCTGTCCCCAGAAAAACATCCCATAGATGTGCAAACAGGATATCTATTATTAAGGCCAGGTGGGAATCCTGATCAGAAAGTTCCATTTTCCCCACTATAGTTCATGCCGTGGATTATCAGTGTTCTCTTTACTACTGGATATAGACTCATTAGCAGCTTTAAACCTAATTATGTTAGCCAATTCCAAAAACCCAAGAACCAATTCAAAAAATTCATTCTTAAAATTCTGTTCTTCTAGAGCCACTCTCAGCCCAAAATCTGTATAAGTTAGGGTTCTCCAGAGAAATAGAACCAATAGGACATATGTATATACATATAGATATATAGATGTAAGTGAAGAGTTACTATAGGAATTGGCTAATGCAGTTATGAAGGCCGAGAAGTCCTACAATCTGCATCTCCAAGCTGGAAGACCAGGAAAGCCAATGGTGCAATTTGGTCCAAGTTTGAAGTCCTGAGAAAGGGGAAGAGAGCTGACAGCGTAAGTCCCAGTGAGTCTTGCAGCCCAAGCTGCTGTCCAAGAGCAGGAGAAGGACATCTCAGCTCAAGAAGGGAGAGAGTGAATCACCCTTCTTCCCCTTTTTTGTTCTATTTAGGCATTCAACAGATGGGATGATACCTACCCACACCAGGGAAGATCATCCGCTTTATTCAGTCCATCAGTTAAAATGCTGATTTCTTGTAGAAATACTCTTACAGACACACCCAGAAACAATGTTTCACTAGCTATCTGAGCATCACGTAGTCCAGACAGGTTGACACAAAAAATTAACTATGATTTAGGGGCGTATTCTTAAGGGCTTTCAAATCCAGACCAATGATTTGATTCAGTTGACTTTCATGGGGACACTATTGAAACTTTTGGTTATTGCTTTTATATAGGAGTGAGTGATCCAAGATATGGAATCCCGGAAGGAGGCCCAAGCTTAAATCTTATCCTTCCTGTGTGTGAATTTATCAAGTTAATCTCTATAATCTTCTGTTCCTTATCTATAGATAATACCAAACTCACTGGGTTTAAGATAGTGGACAGGTATGTGCAGTGTTTGGTGCCAAGTACTCGATGTTTTAAAATTGTAAAGGCTATTTTATGAATATTAATTTGGCAGCAATGTGTTTAGTGGATTGGGGGGAAGCCAGGAGTAGTTCAGTGTTTTTAAAATTATGGTTCCTGGATTATCTGTTTCAGAATCACTTGGAACACTTTGTTAAAAATATGAATTCCTGATCCTAGTCCAAAATCTGACGATTCTGAATATTGGAAGGGGTCCTGGAGATCATCATTTTTACATATTCCCAGGTGATTCTTATACACATTTAGATTTCGGCACCACTGTGGGTAGTTAGCCCTCCAGAAATGTTAGTTATCATTTCCTTACTTTTTGCTACTGCTGCTACAAATTACTACTATTACAGCGTACAGGAATCCAAACCTAGCTTGGGGAGGGGTTCTCAAAGGCTTCCTTTTGAACTCTTTGTGCAAATGAGTAGCTTGGGATGAATGTGTAGGCTTGGGCAGGTAAAGAAAAGGGGAATGTTACCCATTTAGAACAAAGGTACAGAAATTAGGAGAACACGGCTTTGTGGGAAACTGTAAGTAGTTCAGATTATAATTATAATGAAAAGTGTGACCAGGGAGTAGAAAGAGATGGTATTGGAGGTTATATTGAAGAAAGGCAGTTTGAAGTTTTGGCTTCAACATAAAGTCAGACTGTGTTTTAGAAGGATTGCTCTGGACTGGAGGGAGCCCAAAGGAGGCTGCTGAGATAGCCCAAAAGAGAAGTTATGGAGGCCTGAAGAAGGACTTTACTGTTGGGGAAGATAGGGGCTGAGAGGTGAGGTCCCAGAATAGACAGAGCTTGCTGAGGACTTGGGGTGTGCGTAGGCAGAACTCAAGGATGACTTCCATATTCCGCACAAGGTAACTGGGTTGGATGGGACTCCATCCATCAAGGTTGGGAGTAGATGAGAAGAATTGGGTATTGGGGGAATTGGATATGGTGATGGGGCATCCAACTGAAGATATTTTACAAAGAGGAGGTGGGATTGGTATTAAGGGAAAAGACCTCAAGTAGAAAGAGCAGTCTGGAAGCCATGAGTTTCTAGTGGAGAATTAAGTTATGGATGTACACACAATTTATCTGGAGGTCTTACAATAAGATAGAGATCTGAGAATGAAACCTTAAGAAGAAGGCAGAAGAGGAGTCCCCCAAAAAACAGTGAGAGAGAGAGAGAGAGAGAGAGAGAGCAAGCACTGGACAGTCAGAGGGACAGAGAGGCTCCAGTGAAGAAGAGTTTGAGAAAGTTATTAAGGATGTCAAATGCCACTTTAGAAGTCATTTGAAGAGTAGAAATTGTCTGTCATTGTCCTTTGGCAAGAGCAGTTTCAATATTAGATAGCAGAGACAGAAATCAGATTTCAGTGGCTTTGTAAAGGGAGAGGTGAGTAGTAGGTGGGGACCATGAAGATAGACTATGATGAAGAAGAAAAAAATTCTCAACTTATCTATGTAACTTTTCCATTAAAAAGAATTGAAGTATACTAAAGATCGGTTTTAAGAACCTGAATGAACACATGCTATTGAGTGGACATGTCCCCCAGGGGCTTTTTGTCCTGGATAAGTCTTTCTATGGCAGAGAGCATCTCCCTGTTTTTAGGCACGACTCAAGAGCACATTGCCAGGCACCCAGCAGTTAGACAGTAGAGTTCTTTTGATTAGATGGATGAATGGACACAAAGGCCCCGAGTTTTTAAAGTTATTTTTCTCTAATTTCAGAAGAGTTAAAAGGGAATTAGAAGGAACCATGTTAAAATACTGATACATACCAAGAATGAGACTTCCAATTTTCAATAGGCTGTCGCTTTTCCAATTTGCTTGGATTGCTCTCTCTCTCTTCTAATGGGCTTTCTCTTCCCTTCCTCATCATTTGAGACAAGTAGTTAAATATTTTAGTATCTTACAGAGCTTGGAAGTGAGTTAGGATTTTTAAATCTGAACGTTGATACTAGACAGTAAGAACATCAGATCCTAACGGGGCTGTGTGTATGGGGCCTGTGTGCTCTGAGGCCCGCCTCCTGCCAGCCCCGGGCTGGAGTCACTGCTTCCGGAGTCAGGCCAGGGGGCTCTAGGCCAAGTGCTTTCTGAAAATGGGCAATACTAATAAATGTTTAATGCTCCTCCTTCCTGTGCAGCTGCTACAAAGCTCTTTCTTCTCTGCGAATACCTTTGTGGTTCACTTGGTTTTTCCCACCCCATGTTTTAACCCAGTTTCTTATTCTGCATCGCTGTTGTCTCCATCTACCCTCTCTGTATGCTGCCTCCAGAGCCTCTGATTTAATGTCCATTTTCAATTTCCTGGGGATTTTGAACTAATAAAATTTATAGCTGTTGCTTTCATAGGACGATATTTTAAAGGGGAAAATATAAAGAGAAAAGAGAAAACTGCTCTCTCTGGTACAGTAGGATGAGTGGAAGAGGGATGGAAACTACAGCTATTCATATCTGACTGTTCATTTCGTCCTTCCCTGCCCACGTGATGGAAAGGGTATCAGGTGTCCTTTATTTGTGCAAGTTTTGATTCCTCAATGCACTTAAGAGACATACGCATTAAATACTGAGCAAAGTGGCTGATTCATTATGTGACCAATTCATGTTGTTATTCAAGAAATCTTAAGTGAATGATCTCTGAGTCAGACACTGTTTCAAGGCACTGAAAACACAAAAGTAATTAAGACATAGTAGTTTCTGCCCTCAAAGTTCTCTATAGTGGCAGGGGAGACAGGCATATAATTCAAGAAAACGAAATGGGTGGGGGAATTTACAGAGCCGTGTATATTATTCCACCTGTACCATTCCTTTGTCATTGTGTTATAGGAACAGAGGGTTGCTTTATCTCTTTCTTTGTGGGCCACTCTGTGTGGTGTGGTGTGGTAGGGAGGAGTCAGGGTGTTTCTACAGGAGAAATGGTAGCTGGGTTGAGTTTTAGATGATATTTAAGAATTCACCTGGTGAAGAAGGACCCTCAAGATGGAAGGATGAAACACAAAGGAAGAGAAGAATCATGACTAGGTCAGGGTGAAGCTCTGATGTGGCTGGAGCCCAACGCACTGGTCGGGACGGATGATGGGAGAGGAGGCCGGGCTGGTGATGGGAGAGGAGGCGGGGCTGGGTGATGGGGAGGAGGCGGGGCTGGGTGATGGGGAGGAGGCGGGGCTGGGTGATGGGGAGGAGGCGGGGCTGGGTGATGGGGAGGAGGCGGGGCTGGGTGCTGGGAGGCGAGGTCAGGAACCATCAGGAAGGCTGAGGTGGCCCCATCCTGCAGGCTTTGTTGTCTAATGGGTGTGGGTGTTGTGTTGTAAGCCTCAGTGAACTGGAGGATTTTAAGCAGGTTGTTTACACAATCAGATTTATATTTTAGAAAGACACCTTAGGAGGAAGGGGGTTTCATCGGTGAGGGGTCAGGTTCCTCCAGTGCCTTGCCCACACCCTCCCACCTTGCCTTGGAAGTGCAATTTGACACCCTCGCAGTGAGGGACGGGGGCCAGTGGGTAAACACTCCGGCCCCTCCTCAGTGAACAAGTGGGAGAGGAAGTCTGCGTGTGCATGGTGTGCATGGGAAGGGGGCTCAAGGCCCCTTAGTAAGAGGGGATCTTAGTAACTCATCCTCACGTTGGCCTCTGCCCGCCCTCATGGCACTCCCTGCTCCCTGGAGCACCAGCCAATCACTGCTTCCTCACAGGGTCCAGGCAAGCTCTGCTTTCAGGGAGGGGATGGTGGGGGGCCGGGGAAGACCCAGGTGGAGACGCTAAGGGACCAAAGACCGACAGCTGCCGGGTGCCTAGTAAGGGGGGGAGTGGGGAGGCTGGGGGGTGGGGGTGGGGGTTAGGGAGGCGTGGGGAGCTTGGAGAGGAGGAATGGAAAGGTCTTGGTAGCCAATTCAGCATGAGGACTGGAGAAGAAGGGGGGATTTCTGACGTTTCTTGGTTTGCGGGGAAGGACGGTGATGTCATTAACCAAATGGAGAGATAAAGCGGTAAGAGTGGGGTGTACGTGGGGGAAGGCGTGGTCCCCTTTTCCCATGAAGAATCTAAGGTGCTGCAGGAGATGCCGGCAGAGATGGTTCGTAGGAAGTTGGACTCAAGAGTTTGGAGTTCAGGAAAGAGGTCTGGCAGTTTGTGAATCATGAACATACAAGAGGGCGAGGGCCGCTACATGTATTAAACGTCTAATAGTAGTTAAATGTAGCCCTTCGCCCAGACTTCCAGAGGAAAGGCACAGTGTGGTTAAGATGCCGGGAAAGTGCCCCTATTTCCCTTCTCCCAGTGTTTACTTTCCCTTCACCATTTGCTTTACTAAAAGCATTCATTCGTTAAAAGTTATATGATCATAGGTTTATTTTTACATTTTGTCTTCCAAAAAAAAAAAAGACTCCATGATAAAGGCACAAATCCCTTTACCACATTTGAGAACAGCACAGGAAGGAGAGGGAGGCAGCTAGGCATGCTCATAGGTGAGGGGCTGGGGTTTATTCCCAGCGTGCTGGGAAGGGGCAGGTGTTCCAGGATGTTGCGTGCCGGGCAACTGAGACCTGGCTGTTTATTGGCTCTGCCAGTGGGACCCTTGTTCTTACTCTCTCCCTTGTCCCTCTTTTTGACTCACTTCTACTCATCCTTCATCTTAGGGCAATGAATTCTTGAATTGGCAACCAACAGGGGCACTTCCCTAATCCCAGTTCACTTGTGAGCGGCCAGCAATTCGAATAACTCCACATACATCCACCGCAGAGCAGCCATGGTGAGATGGTGAACATGCCTACATGTCTGCCTCCTCGAATTCACTATAGGCCCCTTGAGGGCAGGGACCAACGCTTATTTCATCTTTGTATCCTCAATGCCCACGTATCTGACATCTAACAGGCACTAAATTGTTGTTAAATGAACTGATTATGATGCCCAAGGCGTCATGTAAGGTATGGGTGGGTCAGAACAAGCTGTAGGGGGGCCAGAGGCCGGCAGTGAACTCTAACCATTAAAAGTCATGAGCATTGTGTGGTAGAAACTGGGAAGTGCTTTGAAAGAAAAAAGTAACAGGGCTTCAGGGGAGGGGGAATCTGCATAGGGTGGTCTTGGAGGGCCTCACCAAGACGGCCACATGGCGGGGGCGAGGAATGAGCTCTCACACAGACAGGCTCTGGCAGCAGCTGCCTGGTAGGCGGGAGGAGCTATAGGCTGAGCGTACGTGGGCAGGAGCAGCCCCTGGCTTCGGTGTGCCCCTTTTGCCCACCCTTTTAATCCATTTGCAACACAGCTCCAGAGCCATCCTTTTAAACTGTCAGGCAGCTCCCTTGAACATGTGCTCCACAGGGACATAGACATTCACGCGCATGATGCAACGCCAGGGCTTAATGTGGAGGGGACACTCAGGGATTTGTTGAATGAAATGAGTGAGTACAGGAAGTCAAGAAGGGAAATATTTGGAAAGGAGAATGAGCTAGGGGGTGTGAAATGCCACAGAGTGGCAGATAAAATAAGCCCTGAAGAGAACCTGTGCCTTCAGTAAGCTATCCATGGTGAAAGGCACTATAAAGAAGAAAACTTATGAATATAAGGCAAGTGTTCTGTGTGATTCTAAAATTAAACTATATTCATCCTCCACTAGCCACTTTAGTTACTCATGAAAGGCTCTTTCTTCTGGCTTCTGTCTCTTCATTTGAGTTAATATAGGCCCTATTAAAATGAAAGCTGGAAAGAATTTTTTCTTATTTATTTGAATGATCTATTTTGGTTACCTTCTATTTATTTATGGTCTCAAAGGTTGACCTGTAGAATGTTCAGTTGTTCTTCACAATGCTTTTACTAGTGCGTTTGGAAAATAGACAGGAACAAGCTATTTAAAGACTTCGTTTAGAGTCCTATTCCAGGGCTCGAATGCAGCCAGTGCGAGCGTCCCCACTCGACAGGGTAGCTTCGCCTGCAAAATCAAACACGGTAGTTCACTCTCGGCATATGGGCCTCCTGTGTCCATTCCCTCGCTGTACCACTCCTGGTTACCACTGACATGAGAATGCATGAGGGGCAGGTAGTCAAATGTCCTTTCATAAATATCACTAGGGTGAAGCCCCTCAATTTAGGACTCTAGTATCTGGCATTCACGTTTTAGATTCCATTTATAATTACTTGTCTGCCACGGACCTTTGACGTCACAGGGCGTGTGTGAGAGCAAAATGTCTTACTCTTTTAAAAGTGGAAGTAATCAGGAAGCCAAAGACACATTAGAAGTGTTGTCTGCAGTGTACAGGCTACAGGGAAGGCGTTTTGATTCTGGAATTCACTTCTGGTGGCGGTTGTTTTGATGGGGAAAGCTTGCTTTTAGCCATCTCAAATATTTATGTCCTTGACTTCTTTCCGACCCATCCACAGCATAGGAGTACATTCAAAAATAAGCATTTAAGCCACAGAGGAAGGTAGAGATCTCTGACAGAGGACACTAAAAATATGTGCTCATCAGGAGGAAGAGACATGTTTTATTCAGTTAAAGCAAAAGCATATGCATGTGAAGTAGTTTTTGTAATTTTAGGGATATATTGGAGAAAAAAAAATTGGAGATTCACATCAGTGAAATTAAAATAATTTCCAAACATGTTAAATCAAATTTCTTCATAAAAGATAAGGCTGCATCTGGATGGGTGGTCCTGCATTGCTTAGGAATGTAGGGAGTGCAGTCGGCCTACATTGCCTGGTCGGGCGTCTGCCGGTGACCCCTGTATTTCCCTCTGCAGACCCTGGGAACCTGGTGGGCCTTTCCCGCTCTCTGGGGTTCTCTCTCCTAATACTGGCTTTAGAGTAGGATACAGTTTATCCAACTTTTATTCTTGCGTTCTCTGAAACAAACACACACACAAGCTGTGGCGATTTACTGCTATAAAGATTTCAAAATGTTGGGGAAATTTAAAAACGCTCAAGAAATCTCAAGTTGCCAAGTGCAGTGGCTGAAAGTTTTCCTTTCAAGGTGGATCTGCATGCCGCCTTTCCTCCTTCCTCCAGCACTTCCTTGTGCCTCCCAGCTGATGATTCGTCTTCTCTCTTCCCTGAGAAAACAGAGATGCCGTCTTAGAGAGCGACCTCACTTCTCTCCTATCTCTGTTGTCCTCCTGATCTCTCTGTGGCCACCTTGGTGGCCAGCTTTCATCAGATCCATTATCTGGTCTCCCAGGAACACTGGACACGTACGGCCATCCCTCCACTGTGGACCTTTTTCTGCCATCGACTTCCATAAACTTCCATACCACCAGGGGAGATCTAGCGAAATTTGGGTCATTGACCTATTACCCTTAGTACTCTAGCTGGCAATGTTTGAGGAAACTTGAGGTTTTGCTACCTATCAGATTTATGGGATATACTGAAATCTCTAGATGCTTTTGATTTTAAAGAAAGCAACACACAAGTGAGCTAAGAATTAGGAAAGAGCAAAAAGAACAAAGTAAAAAGAGAAGTAGACCGAAGCAGTCAGAGAGCTCAAAACACCACTAATGAGTTATTCACAAGAGGTCATCGGAAGAGTAAGTCAGGAAAACCAAAACCGATTTCTTAGACCAAAGTCAAGTAGGCAAACTTCCAGAATATCTAATCAAGGGAGAAAAAGACAAGTGAAACAAAAAGACACAAGGGGTATGACAACAATTCCACCTCTTGCCTGAGTAACCGCTGAACCCCTAACTAGTCTCCCGGTTGCCAGTTTTCTCTCCTCCTCAGTGCTCCATGTAAGAACCAAACAGATCTTCTTAAAATGTCTACTGAATCATGTCCTAACATGCATAAAATCCTCTGGTTTCTTCCTGTTGCCCTTAGAAAACATCCAACCTCCTCATTGTGACTGAGAGTGATTTCACCTTGTCTGGCTTTGAAGCCTTGTTCTGGCTTTGAAGCCTTGGCAAAGCTGCTTCCCATGAAGCCTCATCGGTTGAGATCTTGCCTTCCGCCTCGCTCTGGGATGTCTATCACACAATATGAGCCCATAGAGAAGTTGGGAGGCAGAGGAAGCAGCTTTCCTTAAAACTGTTCTTAAAGGGAAGGTCATTTAGGTAAAGGAAGAGGGTGCTGGGGGTGGAGGGAGGCAGGTAACCAACATACAGCAGTGTCCTTGCACTGCTCCGAGGGTGGCTTGAAAAAGGAATTACCCAAGGAGTCAATAGCAGTTGGTGCAAGTTGAATAATTGAAGAGCTTTAAGTGTTCCTTTTTGGAAAAAAGAAATCAAGAATGTATTGATCTCTGGAACCGATGAATCACACGAGGCAGTGGAATTTAATGGAAGGAAAAGGTGAACTGAGGTGGCGCCCTCTTCCCGAGCACAGGAACCAGAAGACTATGCGTTTAGCAGTCCTTACCTTGTACCGTAGCAGACATTGCAGACCAGAGGATTCAGCTTCCAAGGAAAGAACAACACATATAGGGGGCAAAATTCTGTTGCTTCCATATCACACCTTCTATCCCTCCAAGTTAAAGAGAGAGTTTCTCTCAGTAGGGTTATCTGCCCCAGTGGCTCCAGACACCAGTTAGCCTTGTGGGCTGCTGTGGACCTTGGGCAACGATAAAGTTTTCTCAGTCTTTGTTAAAATGAGTCAGGGAAGGACAGCGTGTTGGGATCGGGTAGTTAACTATCTTCTCTTGGGATGGAAGGTATTTGTTTCTGAGAGCCTCTCATTTCTACATTTTTTGCTGGTATAGTCTCTTTTCTTTGTTAATTTCTTAATGGCCTTATCTGGAGTAGTGGAATGCTACTGTATGTCTGCCTTACTCTACTTCCCCTTTTGCTCCTTCCAGGACATCTGGGTTTTGTTTTGTTTTGTTTGCTTCTGTATTCATTTTTTTTTTTAATTCAATGTATATTAACCATCTACCATGGAATTCAGTGATGGTTTGGGCAACTTTGTCCCCATCGAAACATACTTTGAGTTTCATCATTTCCTTAAACCTCAATGTGGGTAAGTTTTAAATTCTTTCCTGAGAGGGTGGAGTGTGGACAGAGAATGAGAGACTTTGGAATTCTAAAGAGAGGGGAAGGAATACAGAAAGATGAACAGGAAGTCACCAAATTAAACTCAGTGTCTCAACTTCCCAGGCATCTGAGTGCATGGGTGTTGACCTTAGTTAATTCACATGTTGACAGAAAAATTTGTTCTTAAATCATACACACTTTAAAGTTGATCGAAGGAGACTTCAAAGTATAAAGAGCTGCAGGATGTCAATACCTGAGAAAATTCGAGCATAATTCTGTAGATATTGTAACTTGGATGAGTTTATAAAACTCATAAAAGCCAGATGAAATCAGAACTAATCTTTCCCAACCAGTCCCTATTACTGTCTCTCTCCAACACTAAACCATAAGCATCTTAAGGGCAGGGGCTGAGTCTTGCTTATTATTATTCCTGGTGCCTGGGACATTGCTAGTACCAAATCAGTATTTATTATTTGATTGAATAAGAAAACATTGCATGATGGCCCAGAGTGCAAAAATCTCCTTCCCAAGTTAAAAGCTGATTCTATCTTCTGGTGGGATCCTATGAGAACAGCTACTTGTAGGATAGATCCATCAGGAAAACAAGACTTTGGGAAACTGTTTCTTTTGACCCCAGTTTTCTACCATGTAATTATAACATATGAGGGAGAAGACAGAGACAATCAACTTTCCCCCAATTCCAGGCAGGTCTCTTAACTTCCCCAGCATGCACTGTCCTTGAAAGGCCACATCTTCCAGTGACTTCCCGGTGCACTTGGAATAAAACCTAGCCCCCTGGCTGCATATGGAACCTTTCCCTGCCAGCCTCCCCCATGAGGGCTGCACTAAATGCAATGAAAGGAATCTTTGTCTTCATAACAAATCCCTTCTTAGGGAGACAAAACCAAACCCACTGTCAAAACCATATTACCACTTTTCATGTATGAATGCTTGCTTACCAGAAAAGACAGTGACGAGGACTGAAACAGTGGGATGCTGGAGAGAAGAGCATGTTCACAGCACCCTTGGCCAGGCCTCCCCTCTCCGCAGAAGGCCTGGGAAAGAGCTCCCTTTATTACTGAGTTGGCCTTGAAGAGCCAGGCCCATTGTGGTGGATGGTTTTCCCACTGAGCTGCCACTCAAACTGCAGCATGACTGAAAGTGGACAACCCTGTTGCCATGGCCAAACGAACGCCCAAGTACCCTGTCCACGGCAGAGCTGCTGTGGGAAAGTGCAGCTGCTCGGCCCAGTGTCCCCGGCATCCTCTCCACCAGCACTTTGGGAGTTAAGCTCTAGGACTCTGAATCCTCTTGCAGCGCCTATAACCTAGGGTCAGGTGCTGCTGGTGAATGGTTAAGTTTTCTCAGGTGGCCGGGAGGTGAAAAAGAGGACACGATATTGATTGGTCATCTTTTCCTGAACCCTGTCATCACCCTGCGGAGAACATTCTGATTCAAACTCCTTCGGCGTCATTGCAAATGCAAGTCACAGTTCCGAGATGAGTCCAACTGGGATAATCCAGAAGAAAAGGGAGCAACGTTTGAAACTCGACATTCAAATTGAATCGTAGTCTAACTAATCATTTATAATTAATTACTCCATGTGCAGTCACGGATAATTCCAAAATTTGAAGTCACAGGTCTGAGGTAATTAGCATTTGGTAAAGTCTTTGTCTGTTTCTGAGTCCATCTGTGTCCTTTTAAGTGCTCTTTGAAGTGACAGCACCCAGGTGTTGCTAGGCTTAGACATTTTTTTTTTCAGTTTTCTATTCCTTACTCTTACATACATGGCTTAATATTATTTTAGCTTGTTTATCTAATTTTTTAGAAAATGTTTAATTTTAGAATAGTCTTAGGTGTACAGAAGGCATGGAGAATTCCATGTATTCCATACCCCGTGTCCCCTATGGCTAACAGCCTACAGTACTATGGCGGGCTGGGCACGACCGGGCGACTAACAGCATTAGTAGGTTAGCAGTCAACTGTACGCTTTACTCTGATTGCATTTCCCCTAGTGTTTTTCTGCTCCAGGAACCTATCTTGGTTACTGTGTTACGTTTAGGTATCACGTCTCTGTAACCTCCTGTGTTCTGTGACAATTTCTCAGGCTTTCCTGGCTTTTCATGACCTGCACCGTTTTGAGAAGTGCTGGTCAGGTATTCTGTAGAACGTCCCTCTACTGGGATGTGTTGATGTTTTTCTTATGATTAGGCTGGGGTTGTGCGTTCTCGGAAGGAAGCACACAGACATAAAATGCCAGGTTCATGACATAATATCAAGGGCACATGTAATCAATGTGATTTATCACTCTGGATGTTGGCCTTGATCATTTCCCATTGTATTCTTCAGGGTTTTCCAGAGAAACAGAACTAATGAGATATATATGTTATACGTATATAGAGATTATAAGGTATTGATATTTAGTATATTTTTATACAATATTTTATTATTTATGATAAGGTATTGGCTCACACAATTACAGAGGCTGAGAAGTCCCGTCATCTGCTTGCTGTCTGCACGCTAGAGACACAGGAAGGCCAGTGATGCAGTTTTAAGGCTTTGGATTTGGGGAGCCAGTGGTGTAGACGGTGGTACAGAAGATACCGTGGGTGAGCAGTCAGGCCGAGAGTAAATTCAGCCTCCCTCTGCCTTTTCTTCTGTTTGCGCCCTAAAAGGATTGGATGATGACCACACACATTGGCAAAGGTCACCTACCTTACTCAGTCCACCAATTCAAATGCTAATCTCTCCTTGAAACACCCTCAGGCACACCCACACATTAAGTTTCACCAGGTATCTGGGCATCCCTGAGCCCACTGAAATTGATGCATAAAATTAACTATCACCACTGTGGATTAACTTTTTCGCTCCTTTCCACACTCTCCTCCTTGGAAGCAAGTCACTAAGCACTGCCCCTTCTCTAGGGGCAAGGAGTTAAACTCCACTTTGAGGAAGGAATGTCTACGTAAATTATGTGATGTTATTTGTCTCTTCTCCCGCACTTACTTATATCAGTAAGGACTCATGGATATTTATTTTTCGTTTTGGGGGTATAAATTAATAGCACCTTGTTTATTTATTGATTTGTTATTTTTTCATTCATTCATTGAACTTCAGCCTTGGAGAGTTCTTTCAGATTGGAAACACGTCATTTTCTAAAATGTAGACTTATTGTGAAGCTTAGAATGTAAATCAGAAAGAAGCCAATGGCCCAAGGTTGATTCCTTGGGATGGCCTGTTTTGAAAATGGCAAACTCCAAGTAGCTGGCCTCAGGGGGGGTAGCTTGTCTCTAAGAGGCTGTCAGGAATCTCATCCCTGCCTGGACACAGGAGTGGCCTCCTTTGGAAAGTAGAGTCTATCTCTCCCTTCTTGTTAAATCTGGGCTGGCCTTAGTGACTTGCCTGATCAAGTGGCAGAAGTGACTTTGGGGACTTCCAGGTGATAAGTCCCCTCTTGACCCTGGTGTATTTGGAGTTGCATTTTGCAGCTTCTCCTGGACCTCCTGAAAAGTGCTCCCAGGAATGCTTGCTGGGGGGAGGCAGAGTGTGCTTGCTCTGGGTATGAGGTCTGACCGCCTGAGGTGCCCTGCTGGAGAAGCCCAAAGCGCAGGGAGGGGCCCTGAGGGTAGCTGCCGGGTGGGCGGGGAGGGGCCAGGAAGCATGGAGATGCCAGATGTGGAGCTGTCTTGGGAGTGGCTCCTCCAACCCCATCTCCCCAGCTGTGGATCAGAGGCAGGTTGCTCAGCCATTCTCTTCCCACACCATGAGCAAAATCAAGTGGTGGTTGCTTAGAACTGTTGCTTGGAACTGTTAGGGAGAAATTATTCTGACACTTGTGGAAATGGCAAGGAAGAGCTTATTCAAGACCGTTGCAATAGGGGTCAAGGCTGGAGAGGAGGAATGCAGCTCTGAATGCAACAGGGCAGGTGGGCGTTGATAACCAGCTGTCAGGCTGCGGTAGTGCATGGAAAATTACTACAAGAACTTGGTTAGGTATCAAGGTTGGTGGGGTGGGAAGAGGTGCTTGCCTGGATATCAAAGATTGAGGGGGGTTTTCAAGATACTGACTTAGGCTCTTTGGTAACTCTGGACTTGACAGACCAGGGCCAAGGGCCAAGTGTGAAACCTAGTGGAAAAGAGGGCGGTGGAGCTTCACAAAGGTTGGTCAAGGGGGGCGTGTGTGTCCCACGCAGCAGTGGAGACCGGAGAGCAGGAGCGAGGGTGGCTGGAAAGCGTGGTGGACGGTGGCATGAGTGTTCCCCTGAGTCCTCCTGGCTCCTGGCTCAGGAGTTACCAGAGGAGCTGGACTCTTGCCATCTGGCCCCAGGCATCAAAAGACTTCATAATTTCAACACATTTCCACATTTTAAAGAAGGATTGGCAAGAGGAAAGAGCTGTGATGTCTCGGGGAAAGACCGGGCCGTGGCCAGGATGAGCCCCCTGTGGGGCAGAGAGGGGAGCGAGCCCCGGGCCGCCTGCGGACTGCTTACTGTGGCGGCCATGGAGAACCTCGCATCTGGATCTTCACTCGAGCCTGCCCTTTTGATGGTAAAATGACTGCTCACCTCTCTGTGTGAGTGAAAGGCACCAAAACCGTTACCCAGGACAGGGCCCAACACCCCTTGCTTGTCCCTGTTTGCACCACTATTCTCATTAACCATCAGCCATAGATGTCGCCTGTGCTGACGTCCATCTCCCCATTGTCATTGCTGGGGACCAGAGGCATGTATCTTTGCAATTATCACCAGTGCCCATTTTGATCCCTTCCAGTAAGGCATGAAGCCACGGCCCAGCAGCCCCCTGGGGAGTGCTGGCTTTTGGGCAGTGGTGTCCTGGGCATCGGCTCCATCCTCATCACCTGGTGGAGCCAGTAACAAGGACCCTGCAGAGGGTGTTGACACACGCTCCCCCTCCCTCCCCAATCCAGGCGGGCCCCATCGCTCTTCAGCAAACCTGGGGTCGGCCCCAGGGGCCACTCTGCAGGCAGGACCAGAGGGCCTCTGGAAGACACCCAAGGGAGACGAGATTCCCTGGCACCACGTGCTGTCCTTTGCCCCCCCACCTCTCATTTACTATCTTGAAGAGCATGAGGAAGGAAACATATCTGAGAGACTCAGCCTTTTACTTAAGAGGCAGAACAGATTCCCAAAGGTAATGCTTCAACCTGCAGTACCTGGGGCTCCTGAGACTGGAGAAACACAAGGGTCATTTTCTCTGCCTAATTGGGGGAAGGAGTAAAATGTGGGACCCGGCTACACATGCTGGGCATTTGCCCAATACAGCTTGAATCCTGTGCCACAGCTACTGGGGGGGACACCCAAAAACCATTTTCTAAGTCTCATGGGCCCAGAACTTCTTTAAGGGTTGGCAGTACAGATGGACTTCTGTATCTCCTCGTTATAAATTCCATCTTTAATCAACACTCCCACAAAAGGGACTCACTCTTGGTTTCAAGATAATCACGGAATAAGGTGATGAATGGAGCCCAAAGCCATAGACCTACTTTATGTGACATGAGGCCCGTGGCTTGCTTAATGAGTTCAATGATATATTTATGACCCTCATGTTTCACTTTCAACCCAAAGCCTGGACTATTTCATAAATATTATTTTATATCAAAGCTTGTGGAATCACTATTCCAGAAGTATTTTATCAGTCATATATTTTCTCTCTGAAATTGCTCTCACGAGGTCAGAGTTGCATGTGCGATCCCGCAGTACACGTGCCATCAGGAGGCTGACGCGCAGCCCGGACCTATTGTCCCGGGTTCTGCTCTGGCTCGGCAGCAGTATTGTGCAGGCGAGAGACGAGGTCTGAAACGTAATTTGAAAAGACATGAGACCGGTGGGTAGGTTGTTCTCTCTCCTGCCCTGGGGCGCACAGTGAGGCGGTTTACAGTGCCAGGGAAGGAGGAAAACAGGACTGGGTGTCCCCCACCCCCAAAGGCACATGATATTTGGGGAGCACAGTAGGTGTGCTCAGACCCGGGGCTGCGGTGGGCTGGCTTAGAGCACGTTTCTCATGCCCAGGTTTGAAGGATTCTGAGAGAACACATACATTGATTGAGCTTCTGAGTGATACCACTTCCTAAAAGAATGATTTAAGTTGAGCTCAGCATCCAGTCTTTGATCTTGGCCTCGAATCAGCCAGCGAGTTAGCTCAGCGGATCCTTCTTGTTTATTCAAAATGTAACTGGTAACGCTTTGGCACAATCACGCATTCTGGGAAAACCTGGCATCGGACGTCAAAGTCACATTTCCTTCCCTTGGAATATATCCAAAACCCTGATATGTGAAAACTCAAACATCTCTATGGCTCTTTTGGATAAATCATGTATGACACTGTCACAGTCCTCCTGACTGCACATACCTGTATTATTTGTCAACTGTAAAAGCCAAACGCAAAGCCAGTACTGTCCAGCGTGTGGGCCTTGTCCCAGCTGCCTTTCACGCCTCCCAGGAACACGTGGGGCTGGGTCTTGGGGTTGGCCTCCAGATGCCAGAAGCCTGAGGGCGGCTCCACCCTGGGAGTGCTGGCAGGAGAGTTCCAGGTTGTCGCTGAGGACAGGCTGCCTGTCTGGAGACGACCGAGGGGCGCCAAGGGCGCTGTTGTCTGCCTGGTGGGGACCCGCATTGCGCAGCGGGTGACACTTACATCACTCTCTCATCCCCACCAGGAAACAGATGGTCTTGTGGCCCTTCCCCTTTTCTTCTCCTGAAACCAGTGAACATCTCTCTAATCTTTCTCCCTCCACAGTTCACTTGTTTCACGCTTTTTTCTAAAGCATAAAATATTCCGGATGTAACTGTAACACTTTCATGCATGTGCTCATCCCTGAGACCTCATAACCGGGCACCTGGTGCAGATTAAATAGGTGCTGAATAAATGAATGAACTGTTGAATGCATTTGTTTTTTGGCCACACAGGCACACACCATTCATACCAAAACCCTTGCAATAAATCATGTCGTTCATGGACGGAGAACGGGAACCTATTTCAGCGTTGGAAAAAATGTTCCTATTGCTTTGGGATCAAGCTTGAAAAGTGATAAGTGGAAGAAGGTTAAAGAACACTAAGTACTGCCCAGTCATCTTAATGAGTGTTTTGATGTTAAAAAAAATGTACCCATCTGGTTACTTTATCGAAGGCGGGCTTATTAAAGAAATATTTAAGGAAATGAACAAACGAGGACTGTGTCTCGGGCCAGGGGCCTCGGGAGGACAGCAGAGGCAGCCTTTCTCGTTCGGAATGGAAAGCAGCTCTCAGGACAGGACTCTATGCCCCTCGGCAACAGGAACCGCCGGGGCTTCGCTCTAGTGCCTTGGTGACCGCGTGCTCACGGCTTTGAGGTTTCTGATAGTGGCACGCCCACCTTAACCTCGGGAGAACTTTTTCCAAGGCCCCTTTTGGTCACTACTTCCTTCCCCGCCTGTTTTCGTTGCTCTGGTTCTGCTGGTCTCTGCTGCCTCCCATCTGTGCTGCACTTTGCTTCCACTCTTTTCTGCTCACTCCTGTCTTTGTATTTATTTCACAGTTAAACTCCCCAAGAGGAGAATCAGATTAGTCTATTACTGTGATGAAAATTAAATTAAGCCCCAAACCTGGAGCATGGATGTTCAAACTAATTAAAACAAGCCACACTCTAAGTGCTTAAGTGTTCCTCAGAAACCAGAAACCAGCAGAAAACAGAAATAAAAATAAAATCTCTAAAGTTAACCTACAAATCCAGAGAAAACAGCCCTTTTCCCTTTCCCTCCCCATTTTCCCTCCCCCCACCTCCCCCCTCATTCACCTTCTTCTCACTTCCGTCCAGCTAGACATTTCCATCGTCTCTGGAGTAGCGACACCTGCCACGTGCTGTTACAATTCCAACACCCGGGCGCTGCTCCTGGCTGATCCTCATTCTCCAGAGAAACAGAGAAGAACCAACAGGGTGTATACACACGTGTGTGTGTATACACCCTGTTGGATAGAGAGAGAGAGATTTATTTTAAGGAATTAGCTCATGTGATTGTGGAAGGTTAGCAAGTCTAAAATCTGTCAGGCCGGATAGCAGCCTGGAGACCCACGAGGAGTTGTTACACTTGGATCTTAAGGCCGTCTGGGGGCAGAATTCTTTCTTAGTCTTTGTTCTTAAGTCCTTCCAATGATGAGAGGAGGCCCACCACATTATGGAGGGAAATCCGCTTCACTCAAAATCTACTGATCTAAATGTTAATCTCATCTAAAAAATATCTTCACAGCACCATCCAGACTGTTGTTCGACCCAATATCTAGGTATCTCAACCAAATTGGCACAGAACATTCACCACCACAAGGCCTCCCCTGGAGTGAGAGGAGGCAGCCAACCCCTCCGTAGCCAAGGCTGACTCTGACTGTACTGCCAGCTAGAACCCCTGTAACAGACATCAGGTTAATGGTTCCCTGACCTGAAGACACCTTGACTAGAGACGAACCTGGTGCTGGGCGCAGATGGAGCTGTCGTTCACCCGAAGAAGCCGATGGAGCCAACCTCCCAGGCTGAGGAAGGAGGTTCACTAGTAACTCAGATGCTTCTGTGCTGGGATCTGCAAAGATCTATTCAGTGAACTTCACTCAGGGTTCCTGAAAGCTGCCCCCCACCTGAACATGGGAGCAGCCTGCAGGACTGTCTGATGAAGATACGTAACACTGGAGAAGCCCATTTGTTTACCCTCCACCTTGGGGTAGCAAGTCCGAGGACAGGACTGTGACTTTCTGTGGTAGGTGAAAGGGGGCCACAGATTCTTTGTTATTCCTCTCACTAGAGGTAGAGGCAATTTCCCTCCGCCTGAAACCGTGCTGGCCTTAAAACTCCCTTGGCTAACAGAATGCAGCAGAAGCGTCACTGTCAGTTCTTGGGAAAGCCAGGAAGCCTCACATT
Source organism: Phataginus tricuspis (assembly GCA_029783875.1). NCBI lineage: Eukaryota > Metazoa > Chordata > Mammalia > Pholidota > Manidae > Phataginus > Phataginus tricuspis. The sequence goes on along the minus strand of JAQQAC010002067.1, from coordinate 10,637,691 downwards.
TGTGCTCTTGGAACATAGTCATCGTGCTGTAAGGAAGTTCAAGCTGGCCTGCTGGTGAGTCCCTGGAGCATGAGACAGCATGTGGGGAGAGAGACGCCTTGTGCTAAGCATGCGAACTGAGGCGCTCTGGCAGAGAGGCAGCACCCAGCCCTCAGGTGTGTGAGAGACCTTCACAGGCCTCCCAGGCCAGCCCAGCCCCAAGGTGGACGCATAAGTGCAACCAGTTCTCACCGAGATCAACAGAAGGGCCACTGGTCTGAGCAGAATCATGAGATATAAAATGTTGTAAGCCACCATGTCTTGGGTGAGTTGTTTTGCTGCAATGGATCATTAAAACATACACAGAACAAAAAAAGCAAGGGTAATATTAAAGAAATTTATTTAGGAAAATACTTTGATGGTATAAGAAAAGGAGAATGAAGATTTGACGTAAAAAAATGATCCGCCCATGACTTAATTTGATGTAAATCATGCAAAGAATGGGAAAGAGTCTAATGATTGGAGAAACATTGTGATTTGATGGCACAAAAGCTTGTGGGCCCTGGAGAGAATCTCACTTTTGCCATCACTGACTGTGAGATGGGGGCATACATTCTCTCATTTGTAGCTTGGTAAGAATTCCTGGAGTTGTGGCTTTCAGAGTGGCTAAAGGAAGGCAGTTTATCATGTGGGAGGCATGCAGGAGAAATGACTTTGGTGGCTGTGTGGAGGAATATGTGTAATGAGTGCCCAGCCCACCCGAGCCTGGGAATAGTGGTAGCAGGGAGCTTTGATGAGATTGTGAAGGAAACCAAAGATGTTCTGACTGAATTTCTTGCTCCCGGTATGACTTTGGGAAACTGGAGCCCAAGGACAAAGAACTCAGACAGAAAGTAAGCCATGATGGCTCTGGTTATTTCAGGGCCATGTGAAACCCACTTGATGGGGTATCTTCCCATGGGAAGTCCAGGCTTCCAGACTAGCTGTTCCCTCCCACTCACTGGAAGTTAAAGCTAGAGAGATGAAGGGAGTTGGGAAATGTACCTCTCAGGGGAAGGGTGTTCCCGGATCGGGGTGAGTTTCCTATGAATCCGATGAAACCAAAGTAAGTCAAGGGAAAGGGCAGGTTGGGAGAAAGACGTTTACTTCTTACAGTCACTAGCCAGGCTCCCATCCGTCTGTCCCCTCCGGCTGTGGCATGCGTCCTCATTCCTCGTGAGCCCCTTCCAGCAGGAACCCCATGGGCGGGTCCTTGGTGGCTGACAAGTACCAGGAATTTCCTTAGCTACCCTCTCTGAGGAGACACGAGGACCAGCTGATGCTGGTGATTTGGGAAAAGGTTGTGTTCTAGCAAATGTTGTGGGCGTGGGGGTATTTAAGCTGGGGAGACTACATTTGGTACAGTGAAAATAAGCATTGTAGTGTTACAGTTTTAACAATATGTTTTCAAATGTTTTAATTCTTCAATATTTAAGATGTTTTCATTTTCATTTCATTTTATTGACGGTAATATTTACCAAAAAGAAATTAATTTTTATAAAATCAGATATTTTAATCATTTCCTGTCCTTATAAAATATTTTTAAATAAACTTTATTTTTTAGAGGAGTTTCAGGTTCACAGCAAAATGGAGTGGAAAATTCAGAAATTTCCAATATACCTTCTGTGACATACACATCCCGCACCAGAATGGTGCACTTGTTACAGCTGTGCAATGCATGAGAGATGCAGACAGATAAGGCCCCTATTCTCCTGAAATTTGCAGCTCAGCCGTGAAGATAGACAATTAAATAGAGAATAAAAATTAAGTGGGATGCTAATTTTACAAGGACCTTCACCCTTCCAGGATTCATGTAGTGCCTGACACTCAATTTTTATTGAGTCAAATTGTCCTTCAGTACAAACGATGATACTGATGTCACATTCTTATTGAGAGATTATAGGGAAGTTAATTTCCAGCATATTTTCACAACCGTTCCCCTTTCAACCTCAAAATGAAAATAAAAGTAAAAAACATTGGTCTAGTGACACACTTAAATCAAGCTAATATAAATCTTAGATCAGCTTAAGTATTAATGTGATCTGGGCATCTCTTGTCGCCCAGAGCCTGGTGTTGTGTATCCACCACCCAACGGCCTGTACTGTTCTTAGCTCAGCAAATGATTTGACAACAGTGAAGTATTCTGTCTCTAAAACCAGATCCAGGTCATCTACCCAAGTTCAACTGCTTTCTCCTCTTCTCTCCCTAGAATCTCCTCTGTTGAGGATTTTCAAACCTTGAGTGAAAAGCTCTGCATCTGGACCGTTGTGACGATCGTGGTAAACAGCACAGTGAGTCACTGTGGTGCGTTCAGCTGACGTCATCTCCCTCTTTCACCGGGTCCCACCGGACTCTGGCCGCACATCTGTGGTTGACCATGAGTCTGATTTCACATTTTGGCTCTGCTGTAAGCATTGTCATGGGGACTGAATACAAGCCCAAAGGATTATAAACAAGGGGCCGTTCAGTAACAAATATCAAAATAAAATAAAATGAAAGCTCTTTGTCTTTTGTTCTTCCTAATTCCCCTGGATTCCTGCATAAGGCTTCATGAAACCTTGCGGCTCTGTCCAACGTATTGGTTCCCACCTAAATGCTCAATGGCCTCTCTGGAGAGAGATGGAAGCATCTATCTTGGGAGAAAATATATTCCCTCCAGAAGCTCTGCTCTATTGAACTTTGTCCAGCTGACCCGACACGGGGCAACAGAGGTGTGGGGAGATAGGCCAGACTCTCAGAACAATGCTGCTGGAGTCACCAGCAGAAGAATGGGGGTGCACTTGTGTGGTCAAGCAGAGCAGTGGGCCCTGCTGCCTGCTCTTGAGAGCTGAGTGTCACTGGGGAGAATTGTGGGATGGTGGTGGGGAGTCCAGAGAGAGAGGAGAGAAGAAGCAAATGGTGCTCCCAGGGAAATCCCGTTCCTCTTGAGCACGCCCCATGCCGGCAGCCCCCTTACATGTTCTCTTCTCACCCTCATCCACGGGGCTTCTGGAAGGTCTTCCCCTGAGCATGCTTCCCTGAGTAGGACCATATTCACCTTAGAGACCTTAGTGACTCACAATGCTCAAGATGTGAGTGATTCAGCCTCTGGGGTCACGGGGTGCACACAGAAAGGTGAACAAAAGCCATGTGTTTGTTCAAGCAGAGGCTCCATGAACAGAGGTGCATGTATTTTCCTTTTTTTATTTTGGTATCATTAATATACAATCACATGAGCAACACTGTGGTTACTAGATCCCCCCCATTATCAAGTCCCCCCCACACCCCCTTGCAGTCACTGTCCATCAGCAGAGTAAGATGCTATAGAGTCACTACTTGTCTTCTTTGTGCTATACTGCCTTCCCCGTATATTTCCTTTTCAAAATACACAGTGATACTATTTTTTTTTCTATTAGTGGAGTGACCGACTCATCCTGGTCTGGTAGGGATTTTCCTGATTTTAAAATTGAAAGGTGCATATCTCACGAGACCCCTCGGTCTCAGGCAAATGGGATGGTTGATTACTATCTCTATAAAGGAAACTTGGAAGATTTCCATATGTTCTCTGAGGATAGGGTCTGTGTTTTCCTGATCTTTTTATCCCCCAAATGGAGCATCCAGCCTCACACATCACAAACAGGGGCTCCACAATAATGGGAGAGGACTTTTCTCTTCTGGTTGTGTAGGTGGGTGTGCTCACATCCACACTATCTCAGCAGTTGCTCTGAAGCGGGAAACTTGCATGTACTTAACTGAGCTAGAAATAAGTTGGTGGCTGTGAGACAGAGATCTTTCCTACAGAAAAGAATCTTAGGTCTTCCTGGAACTCTGGGACCCCTGGGCACAGATCCTGTCTCCTGCTTGGGCACCCCAGGAAAGGTCAGAGCCAATTCGTACTCCAATTTCCTCATTTCTAATAATGGGAGTCCCTGCCTCTCGTGATTGGGAGAATTAAATGATAATATATACAAAGCACTCAGCATAGTGTTGACACGTGCAGAATTCAACGAACATTACCTGTTACTGTTATTATTATTAACCAGCTGGTCTATTTGCAAATGGTTCCTGTACTTTCTAATAATGTGTAGAAGTTAAATTAAGTGGGTGAAAAACAAAGCCCTCTAAAGAGAGGAATAGATGATATTTGAAAAGAGCCTGATATTTGCATTGATATTTAAAATATTCAGTAAATGAATGAATAAACTCCAATGGGGAAAGAATGACTTCGTCTCATTTATTTGAAAAGAACATGGAAATTTTTCATAAAGAACAATCTTGACTGGTAGGAAAATGGACGATTATACCAAACGAGCTCTTTAGCCTCTGGATTTTATAGGCTTTTCCAACATTATGAAGATGTATGTGTCTCGGGGAAATAGTTTGATATAGTTTAAAGGTCAATTAGTGAATTTTCCTAGTTTATGGAATGTGAAGCCAAAAAAAGAAATGGCTTCATCTCTGTGTCCCCAACCTCAGCCCATTTCAGGAGACATCTGTATTTGGTAACATTTATTACTCATAAATGTTCTTTAAAAAGAAAAAAAAATTAAGGATTATATAGGATCTTTCAGGCCTAAGGGACTCTTTGGGAACAGTTTGTTTATAGTAGCCAGTAAAAGGTTGTAAAATGGGAGCATGATTGATTTATTTTAGAGGCACTACAGTTTCACCTCATCTCAAACATTCAGTTTGGCTAAGGAAAATCAATTTCTTTCTTCAAGTTAAAAAAACAATCATATAATGATGGTGCCTGCCTCATATCACACAAAAGGACACATAAGCCACAAAGTCACAAATATCTATTTATTTGGGATTAGATGTAAGACTGGGCCAAGAGCAGATTAAAATGATCTGACTTCATTAGCCTAATTAGAGAGCTCCAAATTAGATTTTTGCAGCTAAATTCTTCAGCCAGCAGGGTGAGCAGCTGTTACCAGGCACTGGCCTCAAAGGTAGAGCTCGCACAACCGTCTGGCGAGCCCCTGGCCCTCCCAAAGCTGACTCAATGGACAGCTGTGCGGGGAGCCCACGGGGCCACATCCTGCAGTGCTGGCTTGCTTTGACCAGGGGAGCCCCTTCCAGCATTGTCTCCAGGAGAGACCCCACTGACCTTTTCTTTTGTTCCTGGGACTTGTGTTCGGCTCTGCAGCAGGATTGGCTACATAATTTGTGAGGCTTAGTGCAAAATAAAAATGCAGGGCCCCCTTTTCAAAAAGTATGAACAATTTCAAGACGCAGCAGCAGGTCATGAGCAATTGGACATGTCCTGAAGCTAGCCCTGCTCTGTAGTCTGAACCACTCACGTACCTCCCAGACAAGCTATGGTTATTTCTCTTGCCCTCCTCTCAGATTCTACAACACCCTCTATAGAAGTTCCCTAACTCTTGGTGGTTCAACTTAATGGGTTTTCAACATTACGATGGTGTGAAAGTCATACGCATTCAGTAGAAACTGCAGCTCCTAGTCAGCGACGTGATCATGAGGGTCAACAACCATTCTGCGCTCATGCCAGCATTCTGCTTTTCACTCTCAGTGCAGCCTTCAATAAATCCCATGAGATACTCTACATTTTTATTATAAAACAGGCTTTGTGTCAGATGATTTTGCCCAACTGTGGGCTAATGTAAGTGTTCGGAGCATGTTTAAGATAGGCTCAGCCAAGCTATGATGTTTGATAGGTCAGGTGTATTAAATACATTTTCCACTTAAGATATTTTCAACTTACGATGGGTTTATTGGGACAAACCCCATTCAAGTTGAAGAAGATCTATACTCAGGAAGCATTGGCTGAAGTGTATATTAAGTGTTTTGTATGCAATGCATACACAATGGGATTATTTACCAGGTGAATGCCTTTTTATTTATCTTAATACACAAAAATGCAGCATGAAAGAAACACTATACATGAAAGGAAATGCACTACCACCAACCGAAATTTTGTCAAAGTCTTTCTCATGAAAAGTAAATTCTATTACTTGAGCAGCATGGTGTCCAAGGAAGTAGAGAGAGAATACCCAGACGAGCAAGACAGAAAGTCATTTGCAACATTATCAAACCAGCTGGGTGTCAGGGTGACACCAAGTTTCAAAGTTAAAGGCTGACAGAGCAAGAGACCAGCCAGCTCTCCTGATAATGTCTACGCTTCACCTCTCCTTCTAGCTCCTGAACTGGGTTTTCCTCTTCCCCTCCTCTCTGCATCTGCATTTTCCTCTCGGCAATTTCGTGTGTTCCTATGGCTCTGACTCTGATCTCCAAGAAGGCTCAGAGAGAAACCCCAGCCCTGCCTTCCCAGGCGTTAGCTGGGCTCCATCGTGTGCCTGCAGAGCGCCACCACCCTGTGCACCAGCAGCTCCCAAACCCCTAGTCCTTAACCTCAGCGCCCTTTACCTTCCTTTTCTCTCTTCCCTTGCTCTTCACATTCAACCAGATAACGAGACGATGTGGCGCCACGCCCACAGGCTTCTCTGCACTCCAGCTTCCTTTCCTAGTGAGATCTAGGGGCTGACCTCCAAGTCCCAGTTTGCCCCCTTCCATCACCTGCAACAGACATCAGTAATCTCTCCTGAGCTCCGACACTCTCCTGCTCAGAAACCTCCAGTATTTCCCTCAGCCCACAGAATAGATTCTGTCACTTGCACTTATAACTTCCTTACGCTCATCTTAATCTACCTCCAAGCTTTCTCTCGCTGTAACTACCCCTTCGTGTGGATTTTACCCTCCAGCTCAAACCACGATTCCTGACTTCTGCCGTTACTATGCTTAGAAAGGCCTCCTCCCCACATCTGCTCACCAAGACCCTCATCCTTCCTGGCTCAACACAGCTGGACCTGCTCCATGGACACCCTTCTCGACTGTTCCAGTTGGCGTCCATTTTCCCCCTTCGGGACGGCTGAATTCCTGTGCTGTGCTTTCCAAATGGCACTTGCCACATCTGGCACTTTCCATCCTAGATCTTCTAAGCCACGTGAGGATAGGCCTGTGCCTTGTTTTCCTTTACTGAACTCAGTAAATTACTAAGTATCAATGATTAAATGAAGAAGTAGCTGTCATAGATGTCATGTCCAGCTTTACAATGTTTACTGTTTAACTTAGGCAGGATCATCGCCAACCACTAATTCTGAGAAGTCAGTCCATTAGCACTTGCCAGCACCTCCCGCCACCTCTTGTTCCCACCACCTTAGTCCACACCACCATCAGTCCTCCCTGGATTAGTGAAATAACCTTCCACCTGGGCCCTGTGTCCACCTTGCACCCCAAATCTAACCTCCATACAACAGTCAGGTGATACTCTTTAAATATGTTACTTCTTACCCCCTGCTCAGAACCTCCAGACTTTCTTTCCTTTTTTCTTTCTTCCTTCCTTCCTTCCTTTCTTCCTTCCTTTCCTTCCTCCCTCCATCCCTCTCTTCTCCTCCTTCCCCTTCCCCTTCTCCTCTTTCTTTCTTTTTTTTGGGGGGTTTATTAAGGTATTACTGATATACACTCTTATGAAGGTTTCACATGAAAAAACAATGTGGTTACTACATTTACCCATATTATCAAGTCCCCACTCATACCCCAGTGCAGTCACTGTCCATCAGTGTAGTAAGATGCCACAGATTCACTGTTTGCCTTCTCTGTGCTACACTGTCTTCCCCGTGATCCCCCACACCATGTGTACTAAACATAATACCCCACAATCCCCTTCTCCCACCCTCCCCACTGGCCCTCCCACCCCCCTCCCCTTTGGTAACCACTAGTTCCTTCTTGGAGTCTCTGAGTCCGCTGCTATTTTGTTCCTTCAGTTTTGCATCATTGTTATACTCCACAAATGAGGGAAATCATTTGGCACTTGTCTTTCTCCACCTGGCTTATTTCACTGAGCATAATATACTCCAGCTCCATCCATGTTGTTGCAAATGGTAGGATTTGTTTCCTTGTTATGGCTGAATAGTATTCCATTGTATGTGCCACATCTTCTTTATCCATTCACCTACTGATGGACACTTAGGTTGCTTCCATATCTTGGCTATTGTAAAAAGTGCTGCAGTAAACATAGGGGTGCATATGTCTTTTTGAATCTGAGAAGTTGTATTCTTTGGGTCAATTCCAAGGAGTGGAATTCCCAGGTCAAATGGTATTTGTATTTTTAGTGTTTTGAGGAACCTCCATATTGCTTTCCACAATGGTTGAACTAGCTTACATTCCCACCAGCATTGTAGGAGGGTTCCCCTATCTCCGCATCTTCACCAGCATTTGTTGTTCTTAGTCTTTTGGATGCTGGCCATCCTTACTGGTGTGAGGTGATATCTCATTGTGGTTTTAATTTGCATTTCCCTGACGATTAGTGATGTGCAGCATCTTTTCATGTGTCTGTTGGACATCTGAATTTCTTCTTTGGAGAACTGCCTCTTCATATCCTCTGCCCATTTTTTAATTGGGTTATTTGCTTTTTGGGTGTTGAGGCCTGTGAGTTCTTTATATATTTTGGATGTTAACCCCTTGCCGGATATGTCATTTATGAATATATTCTCCCATACTGTAGGATGTCTTTTTGTTCTGTTGATGGTGTCCTTTCCCATACAGAAACTTTTTAGTTTGATGTAGTCCCATAAGTTCATTTTGCTTTTGTTTCCCTTACTTGAGGAGATGTGTTCAGGAAGAAGTCACTCATGTTTATGTCCAAGAGATTTTTGCCTTTGTTTTCTTCTAAGAGTTTTATGGTTTCATGACTTACATTCAGGTCCTTGATCCATTTTGAGTTTACTTTTGTGTATGGAGTTAAACAATAATCCAGTTTCATTATCTTGTATGTAGCCGTCCAGTTTTGCCAACACCAGCTGTTGAAGAGGCTGTCATTTCCCCATTGTATGTCCATGGCTCCTTTATCATATATTAATTAACCATATATGGTTGGGTTTATATCAGGGCTCTCTAGTCTGTTCCATTGGTCTATGGGTCTGTTCTTGTGCCAGCACCAAATTGTCTTGATTACTGTGGCTTTGTAGTAGAGCTTGAAGTTGGGGAGCATAATCCCCCCAGCTTTATTCTTCCTTCTCAGGATTGCTTTGGTTATTTGGAGTCTTCTGTGGTTCCATATGAATTTTAGAACAATTTTCTCTAGTTCGTTGAAGAATGCTGTTGGTATTTTGATAGGAATTGCATTGAATCTGTAGATTACTTTAGGCAGGATGGCCATTTTGACAATATTAATTCTTCCTATCCATGAGCATGGGATGTGTTTCCATTTATTGGTATCTTCTTTAATTTCTCTAATGAGTGTCTTGTAGTTTTCAGAGTATAAGTCTTTCACTTCCTTGGTTAGGTTTATTCCTAGGTATTTTATTCTTTTTGATGCAACTGTGAATAGAATTGTTTTCCTGATTTCTCTCTCTGCTAGTTCATTGTTAGTGTATAGGAATGCCACAGATTTCTGTATATTAATTTTGTATTCTGCAACTTTGATGAATTCAGATATTAGAGCTAGTAGTTTTGGAGTGGAATATTTAGGGTTTTTTAATGTACAATATCATGTCATCTACAAACAGGGACAGTTTAACTTCTTCTTTACCAATCTGGAAGCCTTTTATTTCTTTGTGTTGTCTGATTGCCATGGCTAGGACCTCTAGAACTATGTTGAATAGAAGTGGGGAGAGTGGGCATCCTTGTCTTGTTCCTGATCTTAAAGGAAAAGCTTTCAGCTTCTCACTTTTAAGTAAAATGTTGGCTGTAGGTTTGTCATATATGGCCTTTATTATGTTGAGGTACTTGCCCTCTATACCCATTTTGTTGAGAGTTTTCATGATGAATGGATGTAGAATTTTGTCAAATGCTTTTTCAGTATCTATGGAGATGATCAAGTAGATTTTGTCTTCATTTTGGTTGATGTGGTGGATGATGTTGACAGATTTTCGAAAGTTGTACCATCCTTGCATCCCTGAAATAAATCCTCCTTGATCATGATGGATGATTTTTTTAATGTATTTTTGAATTTGGTTTGCTAATATTTTGTTGAGTATTTTTGCATCTATGTTCATCAGGGATATTGGTCTGTAATTTTCTTTCTTTGTGGTGTCTTTCCCTGGGTTTGGTCTTAGAGTGATGCTGGCCTCATAGAATGAGTTTGGAAGTATTGTCACTTCTTCTACTCTGTGGAAAACTTTAATGAGGATGGGTATTAGGTCTTCACTAAATGTTTGATAATATTCAGCGGTGAAGCCATCTGGTCCAGGCGTATTTTTCTTAGGTAGGTTTTTGATTACCAGTTCCATTTTGTTGTTAGTAATTGGTCTGTTGAGAGTTTCTGTTTCTTTCTGGGTCAGCCTTGGAAGGTTGTATATTTCTAGAAAGTTGTCCATTTCTTCTAGGTTATCCAGTTTGTTAGCGTATAATTTTTCATAGTATTCTCTAATAATTCTTTGTATTTCTGTGGTATCCTTAGTGATTTTTCCTTTCTCATTTCTGATTCTGTTTATGTGAGTTTTGTGAGTAGACTCTCTTTTTTTCTTGATAAGTCTGACTGGGGATTTATCTATTTTGTCTATTTTCTCAAAGGACCAGCTCCTGCTCTCATTGATTCTTTCTACTGTTTTATTCTTCTCGATTTTATTTATTCTGCTTTAATCTTTATTATGTCCCTCCTTCTACTGACTTTGGGCCTCGTTCGTTCTTGTTTTTCTAGTTTCGTTAATTGTGAGTTTAGACTGCTCATATGGGATTGTTCTTCTTTCCTGAATTAAGCCTGTATTGCAATATACTTTCCTCTTAGCACGGCCTTCGCTGCGTCCCACAGATTTTGCGGTGTTGAATTATTGTTGTCATTTGTCTCCATATATTGCTTGATCTCTGTTTTTATTTGGTCATTGGTCCATTGGTTATTTACCCTCCATTTGTTTGTGGGAGTTTTCATTTTCTTTGAGTAATTTATTTCTAGTTTCATACCTTTGTGGTCTGAGAAACTGGTTGGTACAATTTCAATCTTTTTGAATTTACCAAAGCTCTTTTTGTGGCCTAGTATATGATCTATTCTTGAAAATATTCTATGTGCGCTTGAGAAGAATGTGTATTCTGCTGCTTTTGGGTGTAGAGTTCTGTAGATGTCTATTAGGTCCATCTGTTCTATTGTGTTGTTCAGTGCCTCTGTCTCCTTACTTATTTTCTGTCTGGTTGATCTGTCCTTCAGAGTGAGTGGAGTGTTGAAGTGTCCTAGACTGAATGCAGTGATTTCTATTTCTCCTTTTAATTTTGTTAGTATTTGTTTCACATATGTAGGTGTCCCTGTGTTGGGTGCATAGATATTTATAATGGTTATATCTTCTTGTTGGAGTGACCTGTTTATCATTATGTAATGTCCTTCTTTGTCTCTTGTGACTTTGTTTTGAAGTCTATTTTGTCTGATACAAGTACTGCAACTCCTGCTTTTTTTTCCCCATTAGTTGTATGAAATATCTTTGTCCATGCCTTCACTTTTAGTCTGTGTATGTCTTTGGGTTTAAAGTGAGTCTCTTGTAGGCAGCATATAGATGGGTCTTGTTTTTTTATCCATTCAGTGACTCTATATCTTTTGATTGGTGCAGTCTATTTACATTTAGGGTAATTATCGATAGGTATGTACTTACTGGCTTTACATGCTTTAGATTCATGGTTACCAAAGGTTCAAGGTTAACTTCCTTACTATCTAAGAGTCTAACTTAACTCACTTAATATGCTATTACAAACACAATCTAAAGGTTCTTTCTTTTTCTTCTTCCTCCATTATTTATATATTAGGTATATTCTGTACTCTTTGTCTACCCCTTGATTGACTTTGGGGATAGTTAATTTCATTTTTCATTTGCTTAGTAATTAGCTGTTCTACTTTCTTTACTGTGGGTTTATTACCTCTGGTGACAGCTATTAAACCTTAGGAACACTTCCATCTATAGCAGAGCCTCCAAAATACACTGTACAGATGGTTTGTGGGAGGTAAATTCTCAGCTTTTGCTTATCTTGAAATTGCTTAATTCCTCCTTCAAATTTAAATGATAATCTTGCTGGATAAAGTATTCTTGGTTCAAGGACCTTTTGCTTCATTGCATTAAATACATCATGCCACTCTCTTCTGGCCTTTAAGGTTTCTGTTGAGAAGTCTGATGATAGCCTGATGGGCTTTCCTTTGTATGTGACCTTATTTCTCTCCCTGGCTGCTTTTAGTAGTCTGTCCTTATCCTTGGTCTTTGCCATTTTAATTATTATGTGTCTTGGTGTTGTCTTCCTTGGGTCCCTTGTGTTGGGAGATCTGTGCACCTCCGTAGCCTGAGAGGTTATCTCCTCCCACAGATTGGGGAAGTTTTCAGCAATTACCTCCTCAAAGACACTTTCTACCCCTTTTTCTCTCTCTTCTTCCTCTGGTACCCCTATAATGCGAATATTGCTCTGTTTGGAATGGTCACACAGTTCTCTTAATATTCTTTCATTCTTAGAGATCCTTTTTTCTCTCTGTGCCTCAGATTCTTTGTGTTCTTCTTCTCTAGTTTCTGTTTCATTTATCGTCTCCTCCACCGTGTCCAGTCTGCTTTTAATACCCTCCATTGTGCTCTTCAATGATTGGATCTCTGACAGGAATTCATTCCTGAGTTCTTGAATATCTTTCTGTACCTCCATGAGCATGTTAATGATTTTTATTTTGAACTCCCTTTCAGGAAGAGTCATGAGGTCGATGTCATTTAAATATCTCTCAGGAGTTGTATTAATAATTGTACTCTGAACCAGGTTCCTTTGGTGTTTCATATTTGTATATTGCGCCCTCTAGTGCCCAGAAGCTCTACTCCCTGGAGCTGCTCAGCCCCTGAAGTAATGTTGGGGGTCACAGGGGAGTGGTATTGGTGCCTGGGGGGAGGAAAGAGCTGTTTCCTGCTTCCTGGCTTCTATGCCTGTCTCCACTGCCTGAACCAGTGGGGCGAGCACACAGGTATAAACCTCTATGCTTTGCGTTTGTAGTTGCTGTAGACAGATCTTCCCTCTGGCTGGCCTAACACCAGGGTAGGGTTTGCCATTTTGTAAGCCAGGTGGGGCTGGTTGGGAGAAAGGCACAGTAGGCTGCAAATCATGGAGGGGGTCCATGGAGCTGTGTAGCCAGCCAGGGTAGCTGGAGCACCTGAAGATAATCTAAGGAGGAAGATTCCTTTTTCCTCCTTAAATATGAGAGTCTATATGGCAAAGCTCCCAACCTGCTGGGCAGAGTGCAGCCGGACAATTTTGTCTACCTGTCCTCTCTCCTGAGCAGTAAGCTCTGTGCAATCCTTGCCCCTTTAGCAGCCCTCTTGCTAAGGGCTTCCTTGTTAGGAAGTCTCTCAGACTGCCCGCCTTTCTTTTGTCCCAGAGCAGCCAGATATGGATCCTTGCTTTCCATAATTGGTTTAATGTCAGTCTGTCCAGGAATTCTGCCTGTCTTAGCTTTCCAACCCCCTAATTACGATAGTATCATGCAAGCACCATGAAATGTAGGTTTGTGTTCCCAGACCAGATCTCCAGAGTTAGGTATTCAGCAGTCCCAGGCCTCCACTCCCTCCCTGCTCCGTTTCTCTTCCTCCCCCCAGTAAGCTGGGGTGGGGAAAGGGCTTGAATCCCGCCGGGCCACAGCTTTGGTACCTTACCCTGTTCTGTGAGGTTCTGCTCTTTTCTCCAGGTGTATGCAGTCTGGTGCAGTCCTCTTTCCTGTTGCTGTTTCAGGATTAGTTGTATGAATTATATTTTCATATTATATTCGGTTTTAGGAGAAAGCCTGTGTCTCACCTCTCACACGGCCATCTTTAATCCAATTCTTCAGACTTTCTATAGAGGGAAGCCTTGGGGTAGTAATCTGGTTGGAAAGTAAGACTAGGAAAATTATCTTCATGCTGTATTTGCACACCAAGATCACTGCTTTTCAGTCAGAGTATAATAAATTGAGGGTGCTTTGGGATTGCTGATGGTGAGAGCTAAAGTATTCCTCAAACCACATCACCGCTGGCCCCTAGCTCCCTACTAGAGTGTGCTTAAGGGGAAAAGTCAGACAGGAGATGGAGACCCCTGCACACCTGGGTCCCGCCTGGCTTGGGATCTACTAGAGGGTCTGTCTCTCTTGCTCCCTCTCTCTTCCTTCTTTTGCATTTCTCGCAACCCTCTCACCTTCCTCCCTCTTCCTTCCCAGGGACTGCATGTCCAGGTGAAGTACTTTGGGAGTATGTCCCTTCATCTCTGTAAGGATAGGGGCTTCTTGCCTGGCTTTCCTGGGTAGAGTTCGCACCTGAGATTGGGAGAGAGGCGAGAAACAGAAACCAGTGCTGGCTTTCTACTGATAACATGACAGAACTGGAAGGATCACGTGGGAATGAGAGGGATCCCATTCTGTTTGGACTGCAGAACAGTATCATGTTCACAGGTGCAAGAAGAGATTCTGCCCAGCTTATACAGAGACCAACCTCTTGTACTGATTGAAAGAAAAGAAAGAACACTGTCTGTGCACCACAACTGCAAGCAACTACACGCACATTACTTATGAGGAAAAATAATTTTCTTCTAGTGCTTTTTGCTGTTGGAGGGAGGGGGTGAGAGAGAAATTTATTTGAGCACTACCTGCCAACAGGCTCACTGTCAATCATAAAACAAGCTCTGGATAGCTGTTGGGCCTCTGAAACATCCAGGACAGTAAGCTTTGTGTGTTGCTCCGAGGTATTTCTGTGACAATTCAGAGAAGTTGCTTTGGACTGAGATACTAGTGGCCCTTTCCCATCCTGATGCGTGTCCACGTCTGTTCTGGGAACAGGACTGTTGGCTGCCCAGAAGCTTGCTATTTATATCCAGGTGATGGTTTTGACTTTAGTTGGAAGATAAATGTTTAGCAGAGGTAAAAAGATGAGAGCTTGCCCTGGCTAACCCCCTTGTTTTGCAAGGCCGAGAAAAGAAGTCCCCCGACCTATCTTACCGGCCACTTTTGGCTTTGCAAGCCCACGGAGAGGTGAGCTGCCGCCTGTGCGCTGGGCTTGCAAACTAGCAGGCATGTCTTGTGCTTCTGCCGTAACAGGTCCCTGTCAGTTTAAACAGGCTGGCAGCTCCCACATCCTCCTAGGAATCTTGCTGAGGTGTCAGGAGTCAAAGGGGCAGTCTGGCAACAGGATGAGAAGTTAAATAACTAGATATGCCTTTAAAAACATTTGAACTGTCAAGCATTCACTTGGAGGCTGCTGGTTATCCGTGCAGGCAGGCAAGGCAGGAACACCAACTGGGAGCACGCCCTCTGGGCCGGGGGAGGAAGGAGACCCGTTTCCTGTCCCACACTGACTTTTCTTCACTTCTTCGCTTTTTATTGTTTCCAGTGGTAATCCCATTCTCTCATGTACCTGGGCTCCAAATACTTTCATTATCCTTGAAAACTTAGAAAAATGTAGTGATGTACATATAGGAAAATGAAAATGTACCCAGAGGCCTAGTCCCAGAAAAGACCACTGCTATTGTTTGATCAAAGGTCCTCTTCAGTGCAAATTGTTTTGCAGAGTTGAGAATACCCTGGGTGCTTTTTTTCAGATTGTATCTTGCTTTTGTCCTGCTTAGCTCATGTTATAAACATCTTCCCATGTCATGAAAAATTCTTCATACAATAATGTGAGGGGGAAATATATATTATTAGCAACTGATCCAAGAATTCCTTTTAGGGGAAAACTTGCCTTTTTGGAGAAAAAAAAAGCTCTGGGGAGAAACGGGAATAATTTGTCAGTTGCTCTAAGGAGCAAGCTTGAGAGAGAGAGATGGAGCGAGCTGCATGATCTGAGGCCCCTTTGCAAGTCCTCATGACAGTAAACCACCCAAATCATGAAATGCTTGGGGGAGGCGGAAGGTAAATTTAGGCAACCCTGGTCAGGGCATAGACAGCCAAAAGCACTTGGAAGGAAAGAAGCTCTTGGTAATCTACACAATTAATGGGCAAGAATTGCATTTTTGTTAATTGTGGAATGGAGAATCAGGGCGTGTTGATTAGACGTCTGAGAGACCAAGGGAAGGGCCTCTGAGGTCCCTGAGCCGATATCAAGTTCACACTCACAAGCAGTCTTTGGATGGTCGCCTAGGCATCCACTAAAGGGCAGTATCACTCAAATGGCAGCTTGAATCACTTTGGGTTTGGTACAAGCCCTTTAAAGGAATCTGTCACGCCCTCACCCGGTGGTCTTGAAGAATGTCCGCAAGCAGGCAGTGGTGTGAGAGGCATCTCTCTGCATCCTCACCAGCACTTACCTGCTATTCAGGATGTACTCCATGTAAGCCACTGCCTCCACAAAGTTTTTTTCTGCCCCTGTAGAAAATAATTTGTCTTCTAAACATTGAAATGTCTCGCTTTCACCCTCTAAAGGCAGTGTTTATATTCTGTTTGATATTATCGTTATTAGCATACATACGGTAAGCAGCGTGACAGTAGATTCTGGCCTTTCTTACTGTTGCTGTGCAATAAATATTGGAGGGCAGAGGCCCTCATTTCTTAAAGAGTGGGGAGTACCTGCCACTCTAACTTTATATCTCTTGACCCAGATTCATAAGAGGATCAGGTTCTAAGCGGTGCTGTGACTACTTTGGCGACCGCACCACTAAGGTTATCCCTGGAGCATTCTGGAGAACAGGGGACCCAGAAGGCTGCAGAAGGGTGAGAGTGGCATGCTTCCAGAAATGGGCAGACTGTGGGTGAGGTGGGGCAGGACTCTTGCCTGGAGTGCTAGTGGGAGGGGAAGTTGTCACCAGGAGTCAACGGGGACACAATGAGAAAATTTAGACTGACCTCATTTCTTTTGCTGCCTGTAGTACGGTTGTGCCACGCCAAGGCAATTTGAAGAGCTCGGAGTTTCTGGAACCTGGGCGAAGTGCTGGCACTGGTTCTTTGGACGCTCCTGAGGCGAGGTGTCAAAAGGTGGGATGGACACAAAGAAAGAGAAGCTAGTGGGTCCACAATTGCCTGGACACCTCCTTTGCCCTGTCAGGTTACAGAGCTGCAG
This sequence comes from Phataginus tricuspis, assembly GCA_029783875.1. Taxonomy (NCBI): domain Eukaryota; kingdom Metazoa; phylum Chordata; class Mammalia; order Pholidota; family Manidae; genus Phataginus; species Phataginus tricuspis. The sequence goes on along the minus strand of JAQQAC010002067.1, from coordinate 10,620,718 downwards.
ATAAAAGGCTAGATTTTTTTTTTTGAGAGCAAGTGAGAGGCTTTTATTTAGAGATAAAGCGAGAGGACAGAGCTCCTGGCTCATGCCAGGAGGGGACAAGAGAGTCCCAGGGTGGTGCATTGTCTAGGGGCTTTTTCTTTTTTTTTCCTTCCTTTATTTTTTATTAAGGCATTATTGATATACAATCTTATGAAGGTTTCACATGAAAAATAATGTGGTTACTACATCCACCCATATTATCGAGCCCCCCCTCACACCCCAATGCAGTCACTGTCCATCAGTGTAATAAGATGCCACAGAGTCACTTCTTGTCTTCTCTGTGCCACACTGTGTTCCCCATGCTACACTGCGTTCCCCGTGACCGACACACACCTTGTGCACTAATCATGATACTCCACAATCCCCTTCTCCCTCCCACACCCCTCCCCTTTGGTAACCATTAGTCCCTTCTTGGAGTCTGTGAGTCTACTGCTGTTTTGTTCCTTCAGTTTGGCTTAGTTGTTATACTCCACAAATGTTGTCTAGGGGTTTTATAGGCAGAGAGACAAAGGGCTTGGGATATACACCTAAGTGGTCCCAAAATGTTTATCTTTGAAAAGACATTAAATTTCCTATTAGTCTTCCTGGTTATTTACAAGAAATTTACTGCTCTGACTTCCTTCCAGGATAGCAGCTTCCTGGTCTGGGAGGGTATCACTCAAGACTGCCTGCTTTGCTCCAAGGTGGGCTGAGTTATTGTCTGTTAAAGAGGATGCTAAGAAACTTACTTTTTAACTAATTGGGTTTTAAAATGCAATCTTATTTTCAAGATGCAATCCTTCCTGTTTTTACTAGTTGTTTTGGGCTTGCTTGTTTGTTAATCGCCCAAGTGGCAAATCACTTGATTATGGCTGGAGGAAGAAAAGCAGCACCTGGGTAAAGTCAGAAAAACAAGGTGGGCCCCCCCAGCAGCCAGAGCAAATGTCACAATGGATTATCTTGCTTTGTTTTTTCCAGAGGCCCTCACCCTGCTCTGTCTAAGCCCACAGTCCCTGTCTCACTCCCCCCTCTACAGATGGAGACCCTAGCTGCTGCTAATGAAAGGGGGCGAGGACCGCTCTGGCTGCTTCCTGCTGAGAGGGGGCGCAGTAAAGGGGGCAGTTGGGTCCCCATCCCTGGTCAGTCAGGAGGGCCTTGGAAGATGGGCACTTCCACCTTGGGCTCCATTTCCATCACCATTTGCAGTTTTATAGCTTCAAAAGGATTTAGAAACCCAGCTCCATATCGTAGTAGTCCGTGGGCCTTCTGGGCCTGACATAGCTTGGACTTGCTTTCAGAGGTCCTGGAATGAATCAGGGACATTTTGTGAATAATTTGGAATGTACACACAACAGTCTAATCATAGCACAGGTCCCACCCTGTGCTGCTGTTAAGATGTCTAGTGCTATTCTGTTTTGCACAACTGCTTGGTGCATTAGTTTAACTTCAGTATTTAGGAGAGCTATTCCTTGGATAGTATCATTTAAGGCCTTTCGAGTAAAATTGGTTAAGGATTTGATATGTCAAATAACATCTTCTAAACCAAGAGATGATATGAAAAAGGAAGCTAGGCGATCATACCAATGAAACACACCCCCAGTCCGTCGATGTTGGAGGCTTGGGAAGTTTGCAGGGTGTGGGATGTTCTTAACCCAACGTCCTTGCAACCAAGGAAATCCCAGAGTGCACCTCCCTGTCCACCCTGGAGGGAGCCACACCAGAGATTAGTCCCACACAGCCAGTGAGTGCTGTTTGGGGCTGGCCAACGGATATCAGGGCGGGTGTCCTATCTGTGGCAAGGGTCTGTAGCCTGTAAAGTCATTATGTGTGAACAGTGGTCCTTGGGAGGCCAGCCTAAATATCAGGTGAAGCTTGGGCAGTGGTTATTAGAATGGGTCCTTTGCTCTCAGCAGAGGGGAGCCTTTTGATTTAAGCACTGTGCCATTGGAGTAACCCAAATGTACTCATCCAGGAGTTGAAAAAAAAGTTCATATCTGTGATTATTTGCATGAAGAAATGGCACATTGGGGGCATTTTGCAGTTGAGGTAGAGCTATAATGGTAGTTAAATTCGTTGTAGCATCATAGAAGGGGAATTTATGCCCGTTAACTTACTGAGACTGTAGGCATGAGAAACTGCTTTGATAAAACAATTAGATAACCCTTTGCAATCTTTCAACATTAACAGCAGACCAATAGTTTAAGAAAACTTTGTCCTTTTAACAAACAGAAAATAAAATTCTAATTTTGCTATGTACTTGATATCAGACTCATTTGCTTTAATCTCACATAGCATGACCATATCAATTCTTCCACAAACTTTCTATAACTTTCTTTTCTACATTCAGAATTACTCCTCCTCAAACAACCAGCTGCACCTCAAAACAAAATTGCCTTCTTTTACCCTCAATAAAATACATTTCCATCCCTGTACCTTCTCTTATCAAAACACATCTTTTCTAGTGTGCAGAGATGTTTTCCTTATTGTTTTGAGTAGTTTTAATTAGAACATAAAACCATTAGAAACTTTAGGTTTCAGTAAACAGTGAGAAGTAAGCTATTGTAAACTGTTATACTAGCATTGTTTAGATTGACAAATTTATGAACGCATTTTATAATTTCTGGAAACGTGTTTTACAGCACAATTTCTCAATAAACACAAAATATGTCTACTTAGCAAAACTTTAAAGTTTTAGGTTACCACAAAGATTTTCAAGCTGTTTGTAGGTATACACTCTGTAACACACAATTATTAAGAAGTTCAGTTACTACACTTATTTAGTTCTCTTGTTCTTAACAACCATGTTAGATTACTTACAAAACCTTCGCTAGGAGATTCAAAATGGTGGCGTGAGAGGTGAGACAGAGAACTCCTCCCAAAACCACAGATGGTGTGAAAATATGGTTAATACAACTAACCTTAAAACAGCAACAGGAAAGAAGGCTGCACCAGACTGCATACAGACCTAACGAACAGAGCAGACCTCATGAAACACAGTAACGTACGAAAGCCTTGATCCGGCGGGACCTGAGCCCTTCCCCGACCCCAGCTCACTGGCGGGAGGAAGAGAAACGGAGCAGGGGAGGGGGTGGAATCCTGAGACTGCTGAACACCTAGCCCTGGAGATCTACTTTGCAAGTAGAAACCTACACTGTGTGGTGCTCTGGAGGATGGAGACCTGGGACAGGCGGAGTGCTTGAGAGACAGATTTCAGCCGTTTGTGGAGGACGGGGTCCACACCCAGCTGCTCTGGGACAAGGGAAAGGCAGGCGGCCTGACAGGCTTCCTAGCAGCGAGAGGGCTGATGAAAGGGCGGGGTTAACACGGAGCTTGCTGCGTGGTAGAAGGGATAGGGGGAGAAGGTTGTCTGGGTATGCTCTCTCCAGCAGGTTGGCATCCTCCTGGCTGACTACTCAGCCCCGAGGCCCCCCACTGTGACACACAGCCTGCCAAGCCTTCCTGCTGGCCTGAGGGCACCGGCTCGCAAACCAGCAGTCACTGCTCTGGTGTCAGGCCAGCCAGAGGGAGGCCCCCCCTACAACAGCTAGAGATGCCAAGCACAAAGGCTTACACCTGTGTGCTCGGCCCACTGGCTCTGATAAGGGAGACAGGCAGGGCAGATGGGAATCAGGAAACAAATTTTTCCTCCCCCCAGGCACCAGCTCCGCTCCTCTACAACCCCCAGCCTCACTCTAAGGGCTGAGAAGCTCCAGAGACTGAAGTTTCTGCACACTAGTGGGCACCACACAGAAACATGAAACGTCAAAATAACATGATTCAGACCAAAGTCTCACAAACCCCAGAAAGAGGGCTAAATGAAACCAAACTCACCAATCTTCCTGAAAGAGAGTTAAAAATAAAAATCATAAACACGGTTATGGAGATACAGAAAAATATTCAAGAACTCAAGAATGAATTTAGGACAGAAATTCAATCATTAAGAACTTCCACATCCAAAATGAAACATACAATGGAGGGATTTAAAAGCAGATTAGATGTAGTAGAAGAGATGATAAATGGAATAGAAATTAGAAAAGAGGAATACAAAGAAGCTGAGGCCCAGAGAGAAAAAAGAATCTCTAAGAATGAAAGAATATTGAAAGAACTGTGTGACCAATCCAAACAGAACAATATTCACATTATACGGGTACCAGAAGAAGAAGAGAGAAAAAGGTTTAGAAAGCATCACTGAGGAGGTAATTGCTGAAAACTTCCCCAATCTGTGGAAGGAGATAGTCTCTCAAGCCAAGTAGATGCACAGATCTCCCAACACAAGGGACCCAAGGAAGACAACATCAAGACATATAGTAATTAAAATGGCAAAGATCAAGGATAAAGACAGACTTTTAAAAGCAGCCAGAGAGAGAAAAAAGATCACATACAAAGGGAAACCCATCAGGCTGTCATCAGATTTCTCAACAGAAACCTTACAGGCCAGAATGGAGTGGCATGATGTATTTAATGCAATGAAGCAGAAGGGCCTCAAACCAAAAATACTCTATCCGGCAAGGTTATCATTTAAATTTGAAGGAGGGATTAAACAATTTTCAGAGGAGCAAAAGCTGAGAGAATTTACCTCCCACAAACCACCTCTACAGGGCATTATGGAGGGACTGCTATAGATGGAAGTGTTCCTAAGACTAAATAGATGTCACCCAAGGGATAGACAAAGAGTACAGAATATGATTCATAACATACAAAAAATGGAGGAGGAAGAAAAAGGAGGAGAAAAAAAAGAATCTTTTGGTTGTGTTTGTAATAGCATACAAAGTGAGTTAAATTAGACTGTTAGATAGTAAGGGAATTACCCTTGTGCCTTTGGTAGCCAAAATCTAAAGCCTGCAATGGCAATAAGTACATACCTATTGATAATCACCCTAAATGTAAATGGTCTGAATGCACCAATCAAAAGACATAGAGTCACTGAATGGATAAAAAAACAAGACCCATCTATATGCTGCCTACAAGAGACTCACTTCAAACTCAAAGACATACACAGACTGAAAGTAAAGGGATGGAAAAAGATATTTCATGCAACTAATAGGGAGAAAAAAGCAGGAGTTGCAGTACTTGTATCAGACAAAATAGACTTCAAAACAAAGAAAGTCACAAGAGACAAAGAAGAACATTACATAATGATAAAGAGGTCCGTCCAACAAGAGGATATAATTATTATAAATATCTATGCACCCAACACAGGATCACCTACATATGTGAAATAAATACTAACAGAATTAAAGGGGGAAATAGACTGCAATGCATTCGTTTTGGGAGACTTCAACACACCACTCACTCCAAAGGCAGACCAACCAGACAGAAAATAAATAAAGAGACAGAGCCACTGAACAACGTATTAGAACAGATGGACCTAATGGACATCTACAGAACACTCCATCCAAAAGCAACAGGATACACATTCTTCTCAAGTGCACATGGAACATTTTCAAGAACAGATCATATACTAGGCCACAGAAAGAGCCTCAATAAATTCAAAAAGATTGAAATTGTACCAACCAGCTTCTCAGATCACAAAGATATGAAACTAGAAATAAATTACTCAAAGAAAATGAAAAAGCCCACAAACACATGGAGGCTTAATAATATGCTGCTAAATAATCAATGGATCAATGACCAAATAAAAACATAGATTAAGTAATATATGGAGACAAATGACAACAATAATTCAACACCGCAAAATCTGTGGGACGCAGTGAAGGCCGTGCTAGGAGGGAAATATATTGCAATACAGACCGACCTTAGGAAAGAAGAACAATTCCCAATGAACAGTCTAAACTCACAATTAATGAAACTAGAAAATTAAGAACAAATGAGGCCCAAAGTTGGTAGAAGGAGGGACATAATAAAGATTAAAGCAGAATAAATAAAATTGAGAAGAATAAAACAATAGAAAGAATCAATGAAAGCAGGAGCTGCTTCTTTGAGAAAATAAACAAAATAGATAAACCCCCTGCTAGACTTACCAGGAAAAAAAGAGAGTCTACACACATAAACAGAATCAGAAATGAGAAAGGAAAAATCACTAGGGACACCAAAGAAATACAAAGAATTAAGAGAGGATACTATGAAAAATTATTTGCTAACAAATTGGATAAACTAGAAGAAATGGAAAACTTTCTAGAAAAATACAACCTACCAAGGCTGACCCAGGAAGAAACAGAAAACCTGAATAGACCAATTACCAGCAAAAAAATTGAATTGGTCATCAAAAACTACCTAAGAACAAAACCTTCTCTGGACCAGGTGGCTTTACCGCTGACTTTTATCAAACATTTAGTGAAGACCTAATACCCATCTTCCTTAAAGTTTTCCAAAAAGTAGAAGAGGAGGGAATACTCCCAAACTCATTCTTGAGGCCAACATCACTCTAATACCAAAACCAGGCAAAGACAACAACAACAAAAAAAAGAAAATTACAGCCCAATATCCCTGATGAACACAGATGCAAAAATACTCAACAAAATATTAGCAAACTGAATTGAAAAATACATAAAAAAGATCATCCATCATGATGAAGTGGGATTCATCCCAGGGATGCAAGGATGGTACAACATTCGAAAATCCACCAATATCATCCACTACATCAACAAAAAGAAGGACAAAACCACATGATCATCTGCATAGATGCTGAAAAAGCATTCAACAAAATTCAACAACCATTCATCATAAAAACTCTCAACAAAATGGGTATAGATGGCAAGTACCTCAATATAATAAAGGCTATATATGACAAACCCACAGACAACATTATACTTAAGCGAGAAGTTGAAAGCTTTTCCTTTAAGATTGGGAACAAGACAAGGATGCACACTCTCCCCACTTTAATTCAACATAGTTTTAGAGGTCCTAGCCATGGCAATCAGACAATACAAAGAAATAAAATGCATCCAGATTGGTAAGGAAGAAGTCAAACTGTTCCTGTTTACAGATGACATGATATTGTACATAAAAAACCCTAATGAATCCAGTCCAAAACTACTAGATTTAATATCTGAATTCAGTAAAGTTGCAGAATACAAAATTAATACACAGAAATCTCTTGCATTTCTATACACTAATGGGGACCTAGCAGAAAGAGCAATCAGGAAAACAATGCCATTCAAATTGCATCAAAAAGAATAAAATACCTAGGAATAAACCTAACCAAGGAAGTGAAAGACTTATACTCTGAAAACTACAAGACACTCATGAGAGAAATTAAAGAAGATACCAATAAATGGAAACACATCCCATGCTCATGGATAGGAAGAATTAATATTGTCAAAATGGCCATCCTGCCTAAAGCTATCTACATATTCAATACAATCCCTATCAAAATACCAACAGCATTCTTCAGTGAGCTGGAGCAAATAGTTCTAAAATTCATATGGAACCACAGAAGACTCCAAATAACCAAAGCAATCCTGAGAAGGAAGAATAAAGTGGGGGGATTATGCTTCCCAACTTCAAGCTCCACTACAAAGCCACCGTAATCAAGACAAATTGAGACTGGCACAAAAATAGACCCATAGACCAATGGGACAGACTAGAGAGCCCTGATATAAACCCAAGCATATATGGTCAATTAATATATGATAAAGGAGCCTTGGATATACAATGGGGAAATGACAGCCTCTTCAACAGCTGGTGTTGGCAAAACTGGACAGCTACATGTAAGAGAATGAAACTGGACTACTGTCTAACCCCATACACAAAAGTAAACTCAAGGTGGATCAAAGACCTGAATGTAAGTCATGAAACCATAAAACTCTTAAAAAAAAACATACGCAAAAATCTTGGACATAAATATGAGCAACTTCTTCATGAACATATCCCCCCAGGCAAGGGAAACAAAAGCAAAAATGAACAAGTGGGACTATATCAAAGTAAAAAGCTTCTGTACAGGAAAGGACACCATCAATAGAACAAAAAGACATCCCACAGTATGGGAGAATATATTCATAAATGACATATCCGATAAGGGGTTGACATCCCAATTATTTAAAGAGCTTATGCACCTCAACAAACAAAAAGCAAATAAGCCAATTAAAAAATGGGCAGAGGATCTGGACAGACACTTCTCCAAAGAAGAAATTCAGATGGCCAACAGGCACATGAAAAGATGCTCCATATTGCTAATCATCAGAGAAATACAAATTAAAACCACAATGAGCTATCACCTCACACCAGTTAGGATGGCTGCCATCCAAAAGACAAACAACAATAAATGTTGGGAAGGATGTGGAGAAAGGGGAACCCTCCTACACTGCTGGTGGGAATGGAAATTAGTTCAACCATTGTGGAAAGCAGTATGGAGGTTCCTCAAAAAACTCAAAATAGAAATACCTTTTGACCCAGGAATTCCACTCTTAGGAATTTACCCTAAGAATGCAGCAGCCCAGTCTGAAAAAGACAGATGCACCCCTATGTTTATCGCAGCACTATTTACAATAGCCAAGAAATGGAAGCAAACTTCATTTATACTACACAGGGAAATTTGGCACTGTCCCAAGAGGACTGCTTCGCATGAGTAGCAGGGGCACTTTCTCCAGGGCCAAAGATAAAATTTAGACAGAGGCTACCAGGGACAGTTATGAAGGGGGGTTGTCTATACGCTCAAACACCAGCTTCTGCCACTGCCTGGGAATTTTCCTGCTAGTCACCCATTGTAAGAAATCTAACCTGTGAGACAATGAGGTCAGAGGGTCATCTGCGACTCTCCCATAGGCAGCAGCCTAGCCAGAGTTTCACTCAGCACCATTGGATCAATCGGCCGGAGCCGAGATCCGAGGACCACTGTCTACTCGTCCAGTCTGCCCTTGGAGTCTGCAGATTAGGACAGGAAAGTAGAAAATCGGCTCAGCCACTCCCGGACATTCCCATCCATCTGGAGACAGGGGATCAAGGAGCGGCAGACACTGGGAAACCTTTCACCCAAGACTTAAGACTGGCAGCTTATGCTTATCGTCTTTTAAGTGGCTAACAGGTGCCCAGACACATTTTCATGAGATTAAAGGGACAGCATTTAGTCAAGAATAAGAGCGAAGCGTAGATCTCCTAACTTGCGGTGGTGAGCATCGGGTTCCGTGAGACTGATGAGGTTAGAGGCACACAGAGAGCGTGTAAAGGAAGTAAAGGGCATCCTTGCCTCACTCAGAGGCCAGGGCGGCCTGGAGAAGCAGGCTGGAAGTCAGAGAGACAGAGAGACACTCCTCACAGATACCCAGCCCGGCTGTCGGGGTCTGATTCCTTTGAGAAGCCGCTGAAGTGTAGCCTCAGCCTAGACCCTCGCAGTTGCCCATGGCTTTCCTCAGTCCCTCGCATCCAAGGAGATGCCTCTGAAAGGGAATCCTGGCCTCCATTCAGGCGACACTCCCAGCTCCCAGGGGAGATGGGGGATCCACTGAGGGACACGCAGGGGAACCTGTCGTGTGAGATCGGCAGCCGGGCTGGTCCCATTTAAGTGGCTGACGAGCGCCCGATGTTGTGTGACATAGATGGCTTCCTTGTATAGGGAGAGTGAAAGAAAAAGGCAGGCTCAGATGCCAATACTCAGCTCCAAAGTTATCCCAGACGAGCCCCCCAAAGACGCAGCCGGGGTTCTTGTTTGAGGGGTCGAAGAATGAACTTCACAAACACTCAAGGTAGGAGAGCCAGGCAGAGGCTTTTATTTAGAGATAAAACGAGAGGACAGAGCTCCCGGCTCACACCTGGAGGGGACAAGACAGTCCCTCCATGGCTAGGTTTTAACGTGGACAGAGGTTTTTTACTGGTGCCTCTCAGAGCTTTCCTTCTTGGCTCTCAGGGGCCAGCAGTTCTAACTGTGACCAGGAAGAAGATGTAGAAGGTGGAGGTAAGTCATGAGCCAAACGTAGGTCTGACTGAAAGCTGGGAAGGCACGTGAATACAGTGGAAGACAAGATCAGAATCTGGAAAGGCTCAGGGAGTCAGAAAGCCAGGCCTAATTTCAGAAACGGAAATTTAATGTGGGCCCTTGAAAACACTTGTGCAACTGCAGAGCGGTGAGTATCAGATTCCAGGTGACAGAATTTCGATGTGATCCTGCGAGGCAGTCAAAAGTCCCACTTGATTCCATCTATATTCAGACGACAGGAAGGAGGTGGTGGTCTTTCTGCTCTGGGCAGGCCTGGGCACAGCCTGGAAGGTGACATGAAGTTCTGGGGTGCATCAGAGGCGAAGACAGGATGGTTCCATATTTCATAAGGAACAAGAAGGCTCAAATGAAAAACAGAGAACTCAGAAATACGTGTGACGTAGTTATGAATATCTGAGAAGTGTCATCTGTAAGCGTGCACAAACTTATTTGCTAGATGGCGTGGCTTTGGGAAACGATTATTTCCCCCACGGCCATAAACAGCCCCCTCATCTCACGGGTTCTTTGGGGTTCTGGCCTCATCACTCTCCAATGAAGATGTGGCGTTTAGTTACCCTCCCCTCGAATTTAGGCTGGCCCTGAGACTTATTTACCAGCAGAATTTGGTGGATGAAGAATTGCATAACCTTGGAAGCTGGGTCCTCACTGTGACACAGCTTTCACCTTTGTTGATGGAAGTGCTTGCTTTTGGGGTCCAGATGTCATGAAAAGAAGCACAGCCGGGTCATTTGGTAGAGACCCACATGGAGCCTTTCTGCTGTTGGTGCTACAGTTCCAGATGTGCCAGTGGAGACATCCTGGTTTCCCCGTTCTGGCTGCCGTCACACTGCAAGCCCTGGGGTCCCCAGGTGATGCCAAGGGAAGCAGATAATCCATGCTCAGCTGAGCCCTGAGGAAACAGCTGACTCACAGCACTCTGAGCAAATATGATGGTCCTTGTTTTAAGCCACTGAGTTTTGGAGTGGTTTGTCATTCAGCAGTAGGCGGTCAAAGCAGTGATCCAGAAAGTAGACCATGGAGCCAGACCGTGTTGCCACTTTGTCCCAGTTTCCTTTCCTGTAAAATAGGCAGGACCAACCACAAGAGATTCCTGGGGGATTCAATAATGCAATGCATGAGAATCACTTGGAACAATACCTGGCCCATAAAAACTGTCTAATCCAGTGGGTAAAACTAGGACTAAGTGATAGAAGCGGTGAAGATACAACATAACTGAACTGTATTTTGAAAAAAAATCTCTAATGGAATTGTGCAGACATGGAGTAGGCGGCCTGTGGATGTGGTGAGGTCCCCTACCCTGGGCAAATGCCCATCATGAATGGGTGGCTGTTTGTGGGGCTTTGGGATCAGTGATCAGCAACCTCGAGATGCTGTGCTCCATTGTGCGGGGCCGTGACTTTGATGGAGGAGGTGCGGCCAGTTCATATGTGTTCAATATATTTTTCTTGAACCGCCTTGAGCTAGACACATAAGAAGAAGTACTCACCCAGCTAGATTCATTACAATTTTGAGATGACCCAACATATCATATTCGGCATAATGTCTTCTCACCGACCAGTAATGGTCCTGAACACATCCTTATGCGGTCAGCACTGCCACCCCTGTAAGATGAAGGACTGGAAACAGAAGGGCCACATGGCATGTGAATTATTGAATGGACTGCTGAGAGCATCTTCTTGACTGTGAATTCAAGGCTGGAACTCAAGGCCCAAGGCACTCAGCTTCTTTGCTCAGCAAGAGTGCCCCAACCTCCCAGATGCAGGGGTGAGGGGGCACGAGAACAGCTTTCCGTACATTCCTTTCCAGCTTCTGAGAAAACAAAGCAGCCTTATGCCCTCCCTGAATTACAGAGGTTCAAGAAAGGAGGAGTTACCTATTCAGTAGTTACCGAAGACAAAGGAGGTCAGGCGTTAAACCCTGTGGCCTGTAATGAATATCTCACAACTGTTCCCAGGGCCCTGAGACATAACAATCCCAACTCACTTGCTGACCATTTCTTACCAGGTCACTCTAGGGCAGGGCCCGAGATAGGGAGAGAAATCAGTGGGCAGCAGCTCTGGGCAGCCAGGCAGGGCCCCTGCTTGCTTCCTGCACTATTCAGTTTCTCCATTCGGGCATCAAAGGCAGAGGGCTTGGGGCTCTAAATGAGGACAGACTGACCCAAGAAACAGGGACAGGTGGTCATTTTGCTACTTACTCTGAAACCCCACATGGGGTATTTTAATAGTGTTCTCCATCTGTCCAACCTCGGGGGTTAATCCCTTCCTAATCTGAGCTGTAATGTAATAATTGGGTAATCAGACAAGACACTCCAAAAAGCCCAGGCCATGGTTCTGTGGTTCGTTTTGCCTGGACGTTTCTTTTATTAGAGCAAAGTATAGCTGACCTAGAAATTTCCTATTGGAGTTTCAGTCTTCCACTAAACAAAAGCAGACACTCCTAAGAAGTCTGCATGTTTAGAAAGCACAGCCCTCCTTCTTGAGGGTAATTTCAGTCACTGCTCCCTGAACACGCCAGAATGAGAGCTGCTAGGAGACCGCATGATCCTGCTCTTTGCGGCACACACACACACACACACACACACACACACACACACACACACACAC
>JAQQAC010002067.1:10536975-10608192 GCA_029783875.1 Phataginus tricuspis | reverse complement strand
ACACACACACACACACACACACACACACACACACACACACACACACAAACACACGCGCGCGCGCGCACACACGAGAAAAGTGGAAAAAAAGGTTCCTGGTTAGCTTGGGCTAATGAGCTCACTGGTGTGTGTCCAGGAAACATCCCAGAATGAATGCATCTGTGGAGATGGCTGTCTTTTGAAAAAAGTAGCCTTATTGTGGTGGATGGCAAAAGGAAACATTAATGAAAGCCGCCTGAAGCCGGATCAGGGACTGAACCCAAAGCACATGAAGAAAACCCAGTAGGTGGTTAGGATCTGGGACAGAATAAGCCCGGTTATTTGGGGATTAATCCATCCTGGAGGAAAACAGATTCTTTTCTTCTAAAGGAGAAAAAACTGACACTTAAGGGGCAATACCTTGGGTCACGCTGGACTAGCACCTGGGAACAAAGGTACCGTCAGTGTAATCAGTGGGCACGTTTCACACTGAAGTAAGTCTCACAGTGGCCAGGCTCCTGGTGGCCATCAAGGGCAGGCACCAGTTATTCATGACAGCACCCAGCACACAGTAGATGCTCAATAAATGCTATTGGATGCAGCTACGGCAACATGGAGGCCCTTCCTAAGATAGTTTGGAGGTGGCAGTGACCACAGTCAGGCACTTAATTTAGTCTCTTCCAAACCTTTACTAAGTGTATTTGCTTTGACCAAAACATACTCTCTCTGAAGGAAAAGGCTTAAGGGTATGGAGAGAGCTAGGAGCGGGCAAGAGAGATGGGAATGTGGAGGTCCTGAGATGCAATCTGCCGTCTTGTGGGAGGGAGAAGCCCGAGGGGAAGTGAGCCCACTGGGATGTGGAATGATTCCTTTCCCCAGCTCAACTGCAAGTGGGTCGACTGGTGGCAGATTCTGCTAGCCGTCTGTCTGATCTGTTCTCTCTTTCCAAGGAATGTGGCCAGGCACAAGTTCACACCATATTTCCCACTCCTGCAATGGATGTGGCCATTGACTACCACCAGTTGTCACACCAGAACGTGAGAGGAAGTGACACGCACCATGGCTGAGTAAAAGCTTCTTCCAGGGTCTCTTTCCCTTCCAAATGGCTAGATGCAGACGGCCACCAGACCCTCGGGGAGACACGAGAGGCTGAAGGCTGGGGCCCTGGATGATCACATGGAAGACACTTGCCTCATTGACTTGAAGACCTGCCTAGAATGGGTAGGTGAGCAAGACTTCTGTTGGCTTGAGTCTCCATATTTTGGGATCTATTTGTTACAGAATAAGGCACAACCTGAAGTAACAGAACAGAATACTAAGAACCGTAATCCCCCACCCCCATATAACTCAAAAAGGAGAGATCTTGTCCTGGAAAATGAGTTCTCAGCCCCTGATTGAAGACTGAGTTCTCCACCGCAGCTCTGCAGATGGGCAGAACCACACTCCCTCTCTTCACAACCACAATCCCTACAAGTCAGGGTCCGTTTAGGGGAAGTGGGTCCCAACCATGACAACTGACGCTATGTAAAAAATGCCTGACCATTTATGATGTATCATGGGAATCTGCCGTGTCGCAGCGACGTAGAGGAGCAGTGGCCCTATTCAGTCCATGAGGGATGCATAGGATTCCCTACCTGTGCAGGTGGGGCACTGTATCCCAGGTGATAGCTACAGTGTGTACATCTGCAAAAGGGCAATAACATATTCAGGGAATATGTTCAGGCTTGTTGGAACACAGTCTATGAAAACAAGTGTGTTTGTGTGTTGTATGCCAGAGGTTAGGATGAGACGGGGCGGGGAAATTAGACTAGAATAGGTGGACAGAGATGCAGAAAAAAGAAAACAAAAAAACAAGATAAGATTCTTTTTGAAGTTCAAAATAAACTTTTGAAACCCATGGCAGTATCTTTTGGGGGGAAAAGGATTTTTTTATTTGCACAAGCCAGAGTCATTTAAACTTCAAGAGCCAAGGTCCCAACCCAAGGGAGAAATATAAAGAATACCTATGTTTCTATCTGCTGGCCCAGACTACTTAAAACCCTGAACCTTTGGGGAATGGGAGGAAGGGAGTTGAACAGGAAGAAAGAAAGGGGTGCTGCTCCAAAGGAGGGGAGACAAGACACCTGCAATGCTCCTTGGGCCCAGGAAGCTGAGGGTAGAAAGGACCTGCTCTGTCCATCTGCAGACTTTGTGCATGTCCCTTGTGCCATCATGACGGGCCAGGGAGGAGATGTTACAACGTGGGACAGGGGCAGAACCAGAGTGGCAGGGGAAAGCAAGGGAGTTTTCTCCTGGTTTTGAGACTGCAGCTGAACTAGCTGAGAAAGGGGGTCATATAACAAGAGACAAGGTGGGTTTTCACTCACTTTCGCAGCCCCTACAGGCTTGCACTCTTGAATTCCCGTGCCTTGTCTCCTCATTAACACTTGTGGGCTCTCATCTCAGACTCTGGTTCTAGTTTGCCTCCATGCTAAGATTACGTGACTCCTACTGCGGAGTCTGGCCACTTGATAACATGCAGTCATCCATGCCAAAGCTTGGCACCCTGTCCAAATGCCCTTGGCTATCTGACCTCATTCTACCCTGATTTTGGCTTCCCTGGGCCCACCTTGGTGCTGACAGCTTGAAGAGACCTCACTGCACTCTGTATTCTGAGATAGAATATTTTCTAAGAGGAGCTCTGGAAATAGCAGACCAGGGGAAAAGGGAATTATTGCTAGGAGCAGACTAGTGGTTACGGTGTTTCTAAGGCCAGTCTGGCTTATGTTGCAGGAAACAGAACAGTAATAGCCATTGCTTGCTCTTATTCTATCCTATCCACTACATGGGAGCTCTCTACCACTCTTAAGTTCCACCTGGATGGTCGTGGGAGGCCCCAGGGGTCTCACATATGTTTGCCAAGGTTGAGTCTTCTTGGCCAACGCCATTTGCCTTCTTGTTTACTCTGCTGCCCATGGTGCCCCTCATTGCTGGGGCCATAGATGACCTTGAAGTCTGCCCATGCTCACTGGAGCAGCCCACACCGTCTGAATGGGAATCACCAACTCAAGTCCAAGGGCATTAGTGTTTGTGTCAAGGGCACGGCTGGCCGAGTTGAAGTAATGAAGATGCCGTCACCAGGGCTGGCACTGGTATTGTTGTGGGTTGAACTGCATCCCCTGCAAAAGACAGGCTGAAGCTCTAACTCCTGATACCTGTTGAGTGACCTTATTTGGAAATAGCATCTTTGCGGTTGTGACTAAGACACAGATTAAGAGGAAGTCATGTTAGAGTAGTGTGGGCCCTTAAACCAACACGACTGGAGTCCTTATAAGAATTGGAGCGACACAGACACATGGGGGAGGACATCATGTGAAGATGGAGGCAGAGTTTGGAATGATGTGTCTGGAAGCTAAGGGACAAATGATTGCTGGCAATAATCAGAAACTAGGAGAGAGGTGTAGAAACTGGCCAATGCCGGCATTGCCAGCAGCTGCATGGCCTGTGGCCCCCAGGACCCACCAACATTACAAGGAAGTATGCGCTCTCTGTTATCTGGTCCTTTGTTGTGCACCCCTTTGCCCTAGGATCCGGGTACAAACCCCAGGGGCCTGGGCAGAGGTGACATCCTGTGAGTGACGACCTTCTATATGCAGCCCACCTCACTCCCTGAGCTTCCTAGTCCCTCCAGAGCCCACATGGGATTCTGTCTCCTTTTGAGATGAGCTCCTTCCCCTCAGCAGCCTCAGTTGTGCTCTAGGGTTAATGTAGAAAATTACGAGTTGTGCTGGCCTTTTTACATTGCATGTTCCTCATTAGACATTTTCCTCTGCATAAAGGTATACTCAGAGCAGCTATTAACCCCCAGTGAAAGCTGTTCTGAAAGATCAGAAATCAAAATATGCAAAAGAACTTTGGTCTACCTCTGGGCTAAGTGAGCTTAGACCTGGCTAGTCCCCATTCTGCTGGCCCTGGCCTAGAGCCTTGTCTTCCCCAGAAAGGGGGTACAGGAGAGGGCCGGTAGCATTGACCATGGGCCAGGTTCCCTGTAATGGGCATCCACACGTGTCCCTCCTGGCACCGATGCACTTTGACTTGGAGTCTTAGCATAGAGGAAGCCCACAGCAGCCCTCAGGGAGCGAGCACAGGCCCCAGACACGTGGACAGAGCTGACTGTAGGATGGGGTCAAGGTTGGCAAAGCTGGGGCTCTTCCCCACGATCCCCACCACGAGGACATCTGAGGGTCTTCATTTGCATCACAGGGTTTCTGAAGCTCGCCCTGCAGGGGCATTCTGGTGGGGAGGGGGAGTGGAGATGGACAAGAGTGGGCAGCTGACGTTGCCGCGTTGGCTAGGGTACAGAGCAGGCCGAGTGGTCTGGAGATGGGAGGTGTTGGCTCCAGTTTAAGTTCATCTCCAAACTTCACTGATTAAACATTGCCCCTTAAAACCTAAGGCAAATTTAAAGTAAATCCAGTAGCCTCCTTAATGGGAATGCTGGCATGACGCAGGGAGTCCCACAGCCGCAGCCCCCTGGAGACCCCCAGGCAAATTCCTCACCCGCCTCTTCCGTGTTCTGTTCTGGGCGGTTCCCCTCAGACAGACAATTCCACCAGTGAGCTCAGGACAAAGGCAGGGGCTGGGCTGGTGAGCAGTCAGCCCGAAAAGGAATCGTTGATGAAGATAAGCTCTCAAATGTTCCCTCCTGTGTGTCTCTTACCTTTTTTCTTGTTTTGATTATCCTGCTCCAGAGACACCTGCTATCCATAGAGAACAGCCCTGAATGAATGACAAACACTCCCTTGTGCCAAAAAAGAACAGCCCACACACGTCTCCAGGAAAATCCACTTGCTGTTTACATTTGTGAAGCCTCCTATCATTTAGGAACAGCTTTTTCCTGAAACATATTCCCTCAGCCCCTTTGTCTATCCCTGTCAACTCTCATTTTCTGTTCCCTCTCTAAATTGGGGCAGGGTGGGCTGGGACAGGGGAGGGGAGAAAGAATGAAAGAAGAAACCGGAACTCTCAACCGGGGTGCTTCTGCTAAAGTGATCTTCATGGTCAGGATCTGACCTTCAGGGAAAAAATCCCCATTTTGTACAAATGCAATCTTTCCTTCCCCCTTCCTTGCTGTGCAGAACAACTAAAGGGAGGAGTAACTCTCTGCAGTGGCTCCTTACAATGGCCTTTGACTGCAGTCTGCCTCCCCACAGTTTCACTGGAGCTCTGACCATCCTCCTGCACTGCAGGGTCGAAGGCCCTGGGGGATGGGGACTTGCTCTCCTAGGCTGTCTGGTTCTTCCAGTGAGGTCGTAGGCTGACCTCACTCTCCTTTATCTGATAGTCCCCACAACCATGACCTGGGTTGGAGGTCATTTGACGGACCTCACTCACATGGCTTCTAAAGCCCACCTTGCACAGTGCCTTCGGATGGGTCCAGGTTTCCCCACTTTCTCCTACCTCAGGACCAATGACTCTCCTACCAGCGCACCTTCCCCTGACTGAGGACTGCTTTGTCCCTTTCTCTTTGAGTGTCCATGTCCCCAAATGATAGCCATCTCAAAGTCCTGGCCAGATTTCTCCCCGGAGGCCCAAGGATTCTCATGCAGATAAGACTCACCCTCAGCCTGTCCTGGTGGGTCAAAGCTCCCAGTGGATAAGCAGGTCCACCTTCTCCCAACCTGTAGGCTGAGGGATGGAGAAGGGGAGACTTTTTGTAGGCTACTTCATTTTTCCCTGATCCCAGCCATAAACTCTTTCAGGCTGACACAGTTACGTTGTAACCCACCTACCAGAGCAATTGTATGGTATGTGTAAAAGAATTGAGAAAGACTTTCGATTGCTCTCCAAAAGGTTGTGAAGAAATAACAAATGAGTTTCTCTTTATAGTCCTTTATAAGTGTTCTCTGCCCATGGCAATGAGAACTCTGATTCATCAGCACAAGTGGTCCATCAGAGCTAGGAAAGCCTCTGCTCTCTGCTTTCCTCCCTGTTCTGCGAGCTGTGGGTGCTAACAGCAGGAGAGAGCTGATGGGATGCAAATGCTGGGAATGACAACCTCTCTGGAACCTAAACTCACTGATTTCTTAATGTTATAAAAATAGTGGTCTTGATAAAAATCAACAGAAAAGAGCAAGTGTACAAATAATAACCCATGGCCTAAATTCAAACCAACTGTGTTCCATGTTACAGAAGCTGCAGTGACTGACCCGCTATTAGTAAAATTCCAACTTCAACCTATGAGGTATAATGCAAGTTGCACACCAAAAATTGAAGCTTGAGATGATTGGGGAGAAGACCGATATTTGTATGTGTGTAAATATCACCTATTATTAAATACTATTTAATGAATAAATAAATAACACATAATAAATAATATGCTAAGTAGTATTAACTAATATTAAACATATAAAGTTATATATATGTACATGCTTCAAATTTCTTCTTTTATTGCTGATAAATCCGCCACTGGGGTCATGAAATTAGGTGTCAAGATTACAATACCAGCAGTCACCTTCAAAGTTGGAGCCCAGAAAAGGGCTCTTTCCTGGGACAAGGTTTTTCTTTTCCCCAGATTAAGTGGGTCAACTGCAGAGATTCCCAGGCACTTAGGGACCCTGGCAGCCTCTTCCTGTCCCACAGGCGGGAAGCCCTGGGGCTGCACCGGCAGCAGGATAAGGCACAAAGCCTGTGTCGTGCTGAATGGGAAAGGCAAAGGCAGACAGGGAGAGGACCACCTGAGGAGGGGACCCGAGATTCCCAAACTGTCTTGCGTCCTCTACTCAGCCACTGTGAACAAATGCAGGCCGGGCAGTGGCTTCTCTGACCGCAGCCCGAGTAGCTGGAGTCTGGGATAAAAGCCATGGCTGTCCCAAAGGACCAGTCAATTTCCACCCCGCAGAGCTGTCACACTCTCTTTGCAGAGAGTTGCTAATTAGTATTTAACCCAAGTCTGGCGTTTTTGTAGCAAGAATCAGAACCGCAACAATAAGGATTCATCTTGATCTGGGGATTGTGCTCAGCACTGCACAAGACACGGATGTAAACAGACACGGTCCATGCCTGCTGGGCTTGGTACCCAAATGATAAGGACTTGGGGGAAGGCAGGGAGACTCGTGGAGTCCAGGGGAGGTGATGAGAAGAAGACGCATTTTGTTGTTGGGCTGGATTTCTTGGTCCGTTTTGGGGGGCATTTCGGGTTCGTGTCGTGGCTTTTGGAAGGAGCAGATCTAGAGGAGGAGTCTGAAGGTGGGTAAGACTGGGTGGAATTTGAATCCCCGAATTGCGGCTCTGATGTCTGCCGCCAGCTGGAGGCTCTGCTGCCTGCTTTCGCCACAAACACGAGCGGCAGCACAAAGCCGGGGCGGCTCCGAAGTGGGTTAGGGTGTTACATAAGCCCTGGGCGGAGGGCACAGGGTCTGCCCTGGGCGCTGCCTCCGCGGCGGCGGCGGCGCGAGCGGCCCGGGCTGGTGCGCCGCCGGGGGACAGCGGCCTGGCGCGAGCCCACGCTGACGACAGCCGCTCCCTCGCGCGGTTTCCATGGAGACGGGCGAGCGCGGCGGCGGGGCTGTCAGCGCGCGCGGCGTCCGCGCGTCCGCGGGGGTCTGCAGGAGGAAGGCGGAGGCCGGGGCCCGGACCCTCGCGGCAGACATGGACTTGCATTGTGACTGTGCTGCCGAAACTCCGGCCGCCGAGCAGCCGTCGGGGAAGATCAATAAAGCTGCTTTCAAATTATTCAAGAAGAGGAAATCGGGTGGCACCATGCCCAGCATATTTGGGGTCAAAAACAAAGGGGACGGGAAAGGCTCGGGTGCGCCGGGCATGGTGCGGAGCAGGACCCACGACGGGCTGGCCGAGGCGGTGGTGCTGGAGAGCGGCCGCCCGGAGGAGCGGCGCGGCGGCGGGGACGGCGGGGGCCGGCCGACCCCTGGCCCCCCCAGGGCTGCGGTGCCCGGCCTGGGCTCCCTGGCCGGCGGCTCGGTGGCCAAGTCGCACAGCTTCTTTTCCCTTCTGAAGAAGAACGGGCGCTCCGAAAATGGCAAAGCCGAGCCGGCGGACGCGAGCAAGGCTGGCGGCAAACAAAAGAGGGGGCTGAGAGGGCTCTTCAGCGGCATGCGCTGGCACAGGAAGGACAAGCGGGGCAAGGAGGGCCGGCAGGGGCGCGCGGGCGCCCCGGGCAGCCTCATCCTGCCGGGGTCGCTCACCGCCAGCCTGGAGTGCGTCCAGGAGGAGCCGCCCAGGGCCGCGAGCGAGCCGGGGAGCCCCCGCGGGGACGCGCGGCCGGACCCAGCAGGTGAGCCCTCGGGGGGAGAGCCGGGGCCGGCGCCCCCCAGCCGCCAGCCAGCCAGCCCCGGGGGCCCCGCCGCCCCGGGCGCGCGGGGAGAGGACGCCGCGGGGCCGCGGCGCGCAGAGGAGCCCCTGGCGCCCCCCGAGCCGGGCTCCGGCGAGGGCCCGGCGGCCGAGGATGCTTCCAGGACGGGTGACGTCCTGATAACGACCGTCCCCCTTGTCGACTCCGAAAGTGGCAGCGGCCGGGCGTCTGCCGTCCCCGACCCTTCCTCGGCCGACCCGCCCTCAGACCCATCGGCCGATCGTATTTGTTTGCTGTTCTCTGACGTGACTTCACTGAAAAGCTTTGACTCTCTTACAGGCTGCGGAGATATTATTGCAGACCCAGAGGACGAGGCAGGTCCCAGCTGTGACAAGCATGCCCCCGGGCCAGGCAAGCCGGTTCTCTCTAAAAAGAACCCCAGCGTGGTGGCTTACCAAGGAGGAGGGGAGGAGATGGCGAGTCCGGACGAGGTGGACGACACCTATCTCCAGGAGTTCTGGGACATGCTGTCCCAGACTGAGGACCAGGGGCAAGGGCCCCCAGACGCAGCGGCCAGGCCGGCGGCAGCCCCGGAGACCAGGGCGGCACCTGAGGCCTCCAAAGACGCCAGGGGCGCAGAAGGGGCCAAGGACGCACCCTCGGTCAAGCACAGGAGGATCAACCGGGTTCCCATGGAGCTCCACTCGAAGGAGGAGCCTCAGCACCTGGAGAAAGAGCAGCAGGAAGGCATCCCCAACAGTGACGAGGGCTACTGGGATTCCACCACCCCGGGCCCCGAGGAGGACGGCACGAGCAACGGTAAAAAGGCGGGCATCGCCCGGGACAGCTACAGCGGCGACGCGCTCTACGACCTCTACGCCGATCCAGATGGTAGCCCAGCAGCCCTGCCGGCCAACGAGGAGACGTCCTGCTTGTCCCGGTTAAAGCCTGTGTCTCCAGTCACCATCACCTGCCCACTGCGAACACCAGGCAGTCTGCTGAAGGACTCTAAAATCCCCATCAGCATCAAGCACCTCGCGAACCTTCCAGCCAGCCATCCGGTGGTGCACCAGCAACCAGCCAGGAGTGAGTTGCCCAGAACAAAAATCCCGGTTTCCAAAGTGCTGGCCCGCAGGGTCAGCAACCGGGGCTTGGCTGGGACCACCATCCGGGCAGCGGCGTGCCACGACAGTGCCAAAAAGCTGTGAAGTCTCGTAAGCCAAGGTGGACGAACCGCATGTCCAGGAGTACAGTTTTCCCTGGACACCACTAACATATGAGTTTTGCTCCCCCTCGAGAAAGGCTTTTGGGGACCTGCCCAGGAGCTTGCACCAAGGAGGTCTTGTGCTATCAACAGGGGCAGGATACACTGAAGGGGGGTGCCACGCATGGGCTTCTCCTCTAAAGATAAGTCCCGGAGAATTATTTCCAAGGACTTTTCTTTTTTACCTTAAAAAAAATACTTTTGCTTTCTTTCTTTCCTTTATTTTTTTCTTCTGATGCACTGAACACTTGGAAGTCACCTTTACTTGCCTTTGAAGAAAACAGGATCTAACCAAACCTAAGTAAGCAGCAGCCAGGTGCAGAGGGCCTGGAGGAGCCACTGCGAACACTAGAGGAGCTCTCCTCTTCCATGATACTTTGCTTCCTTCCTTCCTTCTTTTCCTTTCCTTTCCAGGAAAAAAAAGGGGTGGGGGGGGAGTGCGCTTTTCTTTATCACTGTGTGGAAAACACCTACAAAGCTGAAAAAGCCAGGTATTTTACCTGATGAGCAGAGGGGATCACTGATTGGAAGAAAACTCGCCCGCTTCAGTTGCTAGGTGTACAAATAGGGAAATAACCTACCACTGGGACCATAAAGGAGAGTTGGGGTTTGGTTGGTTTAGATCATTTGGGGAGAAAGAAAAAGCTCAGCAGAGCAGATTTTTCCTTTTTTTCTCCTCCCCACCCCCCCACCCAGTGAGAAATTAGGATCAGGGAAAGATTTCACTAAATGCCAATAGACACAGTATTTTAGTATTTGTAAGTGTAACCTTTTCGTGTGCAGATAATGCATATTTTACAGTTTATCCGGCGGTTAACATTTTATGATCTGTCAGTAACCTCGAATTTAAAATCTGGTTTTATAACTAGATATGTAACTGTCCCCAAACCATTGATGTTCTTTTATGTACTGTAATCGGAAGCAATTCTGTTTTTGTTTTATATGGGTTTTCTGGCTCTAATGCAGAAAAAACCAAGTCTATTGTGTTGATGTCCTGAAGGTATGGTTCTGCCTTGACTTGGGTAAGAGTCTATTTATATCTTGTTCCCGACCCTGGTTTTCAGATTTCACCTTGGTTATAAAATTTTGAGGTTCAACCATTCCTCAACATGGGGAGTCCAAAATGAGGAACATATTAAGACAGACAATAGAAAAATACAGATTTTCATGTCATTTGAGTTTGGCTTTATTGATTTATGATTGGGACAGGTTTGTTCAGAATATGACACTGGCAAGCTTATGTATCATGAACATTTTATGTCAAGAATTTTTTTAAATGGTTTACTTATATGAAATGTTTTCTGTTATTTTAGATGGAACATTTATTTCAGAAAGGTTACCAAATGCCTAGATAGTATGAGGGCTAAACTGAAGCAGTTCCTAGAATGCTGTTAGCATTTAATGACTGTTTAATATCCTCTTTGAAATGCTCCTCGGTGTATTTAATCAAAAGACCAGAGCTTCTACTAGAAGGTGATTCATGGCGTCAGGAAGATTAGACGTATTCAAATGAAACTACACATATGTAAATGGCATAAACATGTCTATGTAACTTGCATTTTCTAGAGAGATTGCCGAAGTAATGAAGTGACATTACATGCTTTTAAAGTTTGTTTTCTATTTTATATAGGAAAGAATAAGGCCAAGTATATGAAGATCTATTTTAATAATAATAATATGAAGGAAGGAACAATATGAATGGACATCAAGGGAAAACAAATTTGAGCTAATAGCACAAAGCAGACCATTCCCTATTTTAAATCTGCAATGATAATAGAAAAAGGGGAAGCGATTTGCTGAATTTCTTTATTAGTCAGATTATGGGCTTTTATTACATTGTGTAAGACCCTTAATGTTATTTCAAAGCCGTGTTTTAATATTTAATTTCCTTATGTCTATTGATGAGGTCCTATAATCAGACATAGCCTTAAGCACTCTGAATACACCACCAGGAATTCATAAACAACTCACACACTCACACGTGCTCATGCACTCAGCTGTGCACAAACTTACCAGACAAAGGCATCTACTGTAAACTTGGAAATATTTTAGAAATGATTTCTATCATGAGAAAGGATTTACATTTTATTCAACATTGATAGTACTATTTAGGCTCAAAATACATCCATTTCCCCTAATGAATGGAAAGAAACATAAATTTTATTCCTTGTTTTGAAACAAAGGATCTTTATTTTCTTCCTGTGCAATTTATTGCAAGGGTTATATTCTCCTCTGCATGAACCCATGACAAAATCACATTTGGTCATTTCTTGGACTGTACAGGAAAGTTAAGTGTACCTGAAGTACTGATAAGAATATTGTAATTGTAAAGTCAATCTATCTACTTTATAAGCACTGGAACAAACTATTTTTGCTTTCATGGTTTTGGGACTTATTTCTGCATTTACATCACTATTCTGTCTTCTTTTTATAAGTTAAAGAAAGTGTCCGTAAAGTTTACTTATTTTCCCTTGCTTTTCAATTAACCAGTTGTACAGGATTTTAAATATTTTCTATTTTTATTCCTTTTCTGTGTGCTTTTCATGTTGTTTTCCCCTATGTGTTTAAGAATTCCACCCACGCCAATCAAATGAAGGATTCAGGTGATGAATTAAATCGCCTCAATCACTCAATGGGAAATCAGGAGCCATGCATGAAAAGTGTGTCTTAAACCTTTCCCAATCACAGACAAGGGATCATAATTGCTTTTTTGTGTCAGGGGCTACTTTCTCTTATTCGTGTTCATGGAGATTATTTTTTAGTATTTTAACAGAGTTACATTCCAATTATTATTAATGCATTATCTAATTTGGCCATCATTACTAATTTTTTTTTAAGGAAAGGATCGAATATGGGCTAATGACACCTTTCCTCTGTATGTGTGATTCTGAGATACTTGATTCATTAAGTCACTTCTGTCAAAGGGCTGGCCAAATTAGAGAGGAAAAAGTCAAATCACTTGCTGGCCCTGAATTTATCAGTCAATTTAATAGCTTTGCACAAAGACAGCCTGGTTTTAATATCTACATTGCACAGACACTATTACTGAACCGCTGTGCTTCAACACTAATGGTGGTTGATGCTTTTATTCCATTAGCTCCAATTGGGAGAAGTTTTACTACAGCATTTTGAATAATGGCAGGAGGAAAGAGACGTTTATTATTTCACCTAATAACAACAATGGAATAAGAACATTAAGGACTTCTTTTTAGATTCATTTTCCACAAATTATCTGCCTTTTTAAATACAAAGTATTTAACATCTATGAAAGTGATGATTTACTGAAAGGGTTTATTCATTAATCTCAAAAGTAGTTTGCAAGTATTTGCACTTAAATAAATATTCAGATAACCTGCTTGCACAATTGTCAACATAAAAAGACTATATTAGGTATCAAAATCTCCTTGATATTTCTGAGTTTTCACCATTTACGTCTTTGTCAGATGAATTTTTGGAGACTTTTTACCACTGATCTTGTATGAAGAGATTGATCATGTAGCTCTCTGTCCTCTCCCTTTGTTTCCTCATGTTTCTGGATAACCTCCAATAGCAGTAATGAGACAGGTCTTATGACGGTAGTGGGTTTTGACATTTGCATAGTGGAACACATTTCCTACTAATAGATTTCTCTCCTAAATTATAACTCTCTGAATTGGGGGAGGGTTCTTGACTCTGACCAAGAAAGAATTCTTGAACAGGTTGGATGACTGTAGGTAAGGAAGGAATTCATTATAGCGAGAGTAGCAGTGAACGGCAACAGCCCTGTAGGCAGTAGAGAGCAAGGAAGAACAGAGGGAGAGGTCATTGAACTCCTGCTCAGCACAGGGCAGATCCCTTGCCGACTCCTGAAGCCAGGGTCACATCGAGTCCAGTGTCCCCCTGAATCTGCACAGTGTGGAAACGAAGCGCCTACCACCCCAGGACTGGGGGGGGGAGCCTAAGAGCACTGAATGGAATGAGATTAAGTTCTGAGAACTTTCCAAAGGCAAAGAAAAGATTTTTGGACAGGCTTCTAAAGAGCATGATCTTAAAGCCGCAGACCTGTCCAGGTCACCCAGGTCACGGGAACTTGCAAGCCCAAATCAGAGATCCTGGAGGAGAGACCCAAATACCTGGGACCAACCCCATTTGCCTCTGCCTTCTCCAGGCAGACCAAGGGATGAACAACACAGTTCTTAATTGTGTAAACTCAGCCTTAGGAATTTTCAATTCATTACACATAAATATTTATAAAACAGTTTGAGACCAAAATGCTGCTAATGGCAGGCTGGTATCTCACATACCTGTGTGGGAAAGCAAGAGGCAAGCATTTACTTTATTTTAAAAAGTGGCTGTAATGTTGTCAAAAAGTAAGTGCGGTTCCCCCTCAAGGGCAGTCAGCCTGCTCTAAAGATTATCTGAGGCTCTGTGCATTGCTTCTCAAAGCCTTTCCACCGTGATAAGGGTTTAAAGGTGATGGTTGCAACAATAGCCACTTAAAAGGTGCGTTATTATCTCCCTGCAGTTAAGGCTTTCAAGGAGTGATTCAGAATGTAGTTTCATGCTTATAGGAAGGAGTTTCTTCTCAAACCGATAAAGGAAATGTTAAAATGGTCACAAAGCCTCCAGAACTGAACCTGGACCCATTTTATGACTAATACTTACTTTAGTTCAATGCAATCCGTATTCATGGGGTGTATTATACTAATACTTAATAAAAACCCATTTTGTTTACAGTTTACACATAGCTGTACTATAATTGGACTTTCTTAATATCCATTAAAACATCTTCATTTTTATTTTTCCTACCTATTTTTGTATTTGTTGCTTATAGTTTGTGGGATGGAGCAGAGCAGGGGTGGTATGGAGCAAGCCACGCAAATTCCTTCTAAAAATAATCATACTCAGTATAACAATGATTAACACTTGTGGAGCAGTTACTCCGTGCCAGTGATTTCTAGGAGCTTTGCACATACTTACTTAGCCTTCCTAAGAGCCAAGTGAGTCGGGTAATATTATCTCCCTGATGGGGCACCTTTAATTCATTCTGTTTGTTTGGATCCCACTCCATCTTTTTCCCCCGCCCACCTCTCCCCCCCCACCCCTAGTCTCTGGGAAAAGGATAAAAACTCTTTTGTGACTTATGGTAATAGATGGGCTAAGAACTGCTTAATGTCATTACTAGCTCACTTTCAATAGAAAAAAACTAACCCCGTCATGAAGCTGAAAATTGGTTTTGTGCTCCCATCGCTAATAAGGAAACTTGGGACCGTTGTTCAGTTAATAGGCAAACAGCTGCCCTCCTTTGGAGGTGTCCTCTCCTTGGGATTAACATCAAACGTATAGACAGAAATCTCCTCTGTTGTCATGGTAATACTTCTTCCCTATAGGATTTCAATCATTCCAAGCACGTTTCACTTGTTTTTCCACCTTAAGCCCAGTCTAGGCTTGTTCTGGGTGTTCTGTGTCATTTGTTTAAATAGTAACTAGCCGAGTACCCCCTTGCCTTGATACAATTCTGAACTTCAGAGATAAGCCCCTGGCTCTTTCAAAAGTAGTACACCCTACATTCTGTCTACGGCCATTGAGTCCTGCCGTATATTTTCTGATTCATTATTTCACCCAAGTAATACTTATTGAACACCTGTAAGTCAGCCACAGTGAATCTGAGTATTTTATATTAACGTAAAATAACTAACATATACCATGTGTTTACTGTGTGTGGAATGATGTCTGTGTTCTTTTTTGTGTTATCTCCACTGTTGATAAGAACCACGCAAGATGGTTCTACACAGGAAGAAAGTGATGCTCATAAGGGTGAACTACTTTGTCCAAAGTCACCCATTTAATAAGTAACAGATTTTGAACCAGAAATCTAACTCTACAACTCATACTTCAATTATAAATCTTGTTTAGCCATATGATGAATTTTTTTGTATAACTTGTTTTAAGTAAGAAACTGGTCAAAGTTCTGAATTGCAAGAGCTACCCCAGATTTTTCTGATTGTGGATACCATTAAAATGATGACTATTTGAGTCAAAGTGAACCTGCTTTTTTTTAAAAAATATTACTTGATGGCTCTCATACATGCGAGTCTAAAAGATAGATTTTAGAGTCTAGCAGGTTTATTTTTTCTCACCTGGGCCAGTCAAAATTTTCGACCATATTCACCAATTATGTTAGAGTTACATACTAACAGATCTACATGTAGACTGTATAATCTGAAGACGGCTTTGTCAATAATAAAACCAAAAGCATTTTCAGTAGTGAATCTGCCAGAATGCAACCTGAGATGTCTTCCACTTTGATTCTTTTAAGATGCCACTCTCAGTATTGAGGGAAAATTTGTTTGAAGTTGCACCATGGTCACAATTAATGACGTTATTTTACTAATATATGGGCTGCCTGCACTTGGTAAAATGCCTTTTAAATGAATTTTTGACCTGATTTTACGGAGATGCAGTGGCAGATTTCAGCAGTATTTTTGGAAATTATTCAGTAATAGGGTAGAGTAACATTCTGTTTTTTAGGTGAGACTATAACATTTTTAATGAAATACAACCTAGGTTACTGGTTATTGGAAACATAGTAAACTTTCTCAGATACCTACCTGGATCATAATAAATAAGGCAGAATACTAAAAATATCTGGTGAAACTGCATGAATGGATAGAAGAGACCCACAGTTATTATGTCATGGAATGGCCATAGGTAGCCTAAAGGAATTAGTGAACCTTCTCAAATATTTACATTATAACCATTGATTCCCCACTACACAATTATTTCTAAATACAAGAGGAGAAACTCTAACAAAGTAATATACAACATTTTTATTGCTTCCAGGATAAGCTTAATGACAAATCTGAGAGTGGTAGTTTTATCTAAGTTTTCAGGGAAAAGGGTTTTGATGGTTCTAAGTAAATTCTTGCCATTTTTACAAGACTCTAGCTATCTACCAGACTCATTGCTAACTTCAGGTTTTGTCCAAGTTATTTATATGAAATACTCAGTGTAATATAGGGAACTGCAGGCTATTTGAAAACAATGACAAAGAAAACCCAAATGAGAAACTCCATTTCTATAATTAGTTTTCCTGAAAGTCAGGCATGTCTTTAAGGGCAAGCTTTTGGTTCTATTATTTTTGTGCACAGGAAGAAAATTGTCAGTAGGTTTATAGATATTATTTTTATAATAGAATGTTACACTGCCCTAAAACATCAAAAAATTGTCTCTTAGAACTACTCTATGTTTTGAAAAAGGATTCTAAATAGCAATAGGGTCTTTTCTCCTTTCTCCACTCCAGTGGTTTAATGGATAGATGAGCCAATGTTTATATTTTTAAACCTGTACATATTTTATTTTCGGTATTTTGTATATTTGTTGATATAATTCCATTTTGTGCATATGATTCATTGTGCATGTTGCTGTTTTTGATAGTCACTCTTTTAATGAATGTAAGAAGCTTGGATTAATAGCACTTTTCTTGTTTCGTTCCAACATCTTAAAATGAAAATACAATGCTGCCATTTTAACTGTTGTGTTTAATTCAGTCAATAAATTTCGTTGCTCCTTTGCGTTTAAAGTGAATTCTGTTGATGGTTGTTTTCTCAATTCTCAGATTTTATGCTAATGCCGGTGATAATGACAATGTGTTGTGTGTGTGTGTGTAATTGGGGGAGAGACCCATGGAGGCCCATATTTCTATCCACATTTTGTAAACAAGTGAAAAACGATTGTTTGGTTTGGACAGTTGCCTTTTGAAAAGCTTGTTGGTTTCTGACTCTGATGTGATTTATGAGCTTTTACTCAGAAAATCTCCATTCCTTATAACCCAATATGAGGCCAGTAAATCTGCTGACCGTGGGGAGCAGCCAGTTGGGGTCTTTCTAAGGAACTGTTCCTTGTATTTTGTTTTGTTTTGGGGGGTATGTTTTCATGTCATGTGTCTAATAGTCCCAATCCATAGTATTTTGAAACTCAGTATGAAGAAAATAAGGTCGCACTATTTTATGTTCGAAAAATAAGAATTGAAGGCTGCATAAATTGTCTTGAAGTATGCCTCCCTGAATAGGCTATTCACACTATAGTTGTCTACATTCCTCTTAAATAACAAGAAACATTCATATTTATCTGTAGAACATGATGAGGATAAAAACTGCCAAAGGGAGAGCTGAGTGGTCATGGTAAATACAGTAAATATACATCAGCAGACCCACAGCTAGTGAGATAAATTCACAAAACCTCTACTCCCTTTCTGCTACCCTTTTCCCTTTTCTCCCAGCCCCTTCATCTTTCCTCTTCTTCTTCCTAGAATTAACATGGAAGGCACTTTAAAATAACTGAACCCAATCTCTGTTGAAGTAGTAAGGTGTGGCACAAAGATGCCAAATAAGCTTTGGGAACCAAATAAGAATCGGGGTTTGATTTCAGGTTTGGACACTTACCAGCTCTGCGAATCCAGGCCTCTGTGAGCCGTGTTCCCCATTTTATAAAATGAAAACAATGTGGTTTAGTTCATAAGATAATTACACTGCATTCTTAAGCTTTCAGAAAGATGGGTGGAGAAGACAGGTTTTTGTCTATGTTAATTTAACTCCTTTTATTTAAAAAAAGGACACTTGTAAAAATTAAAACTTTGTGGATTGGAGTTGAGATATTCTTGAAGAGAGAACTTGTTATGATGCATGACAGAGATAAATATGGACTTCCTGGATTGGGGTGGAGTTGGACAGTGGTGGAGGTCTTATATCAAGGAAACAAATGGGAGTAGAGGTGGCCTTAAGTGTATTGTTTTGAGACACATTGTTCTGAACTAGAACCCTGGGTATGATTAGGAGAGACTAGGAGAAAAGCCTTGTGTTTGTGGAAGAAGTCAAGGAGTGTAGCTGAGTTGATTGAGGAGTCGGCAGCTAAAAGGGCAGTTTCCAGGCACGATAGTGGCCAGATCAGAATGGAGCTTCCTCCCCTAGATGCCAAACAAGGGCCTGTAAGAGACAGGGCAACTATAATTGAAGGCAGATAGCTGGGTGATTTAATATAGTGGAGAGAAAGCATTGATGCATTTGACCTGAAAAATGTAACTATATGGGCTTGAGAGAGAGAAAGTAATTTAAGCAAGACGGCAACTTCTTCTGCCATTTCAAGCAATGAGAGAGCAAGGCCTTTGCTCTGAATCGGCCCGGGTCCCTGAACGTTTCTCACAGGGCGAGCATCCTTTGGTCCTGACTGGGATGTGGGATTCTGGAACTTCCTGGTAGCACTGCTTTCATACAACATGGTCCCCAAACTCCAAGCAATCTCATCTTGTGCTCGGTCAGAGAAACACCATCTATTCTGACATGGAGCAAGTTGTCGGAAACACTGGATGGGCTGGTGTGTGTGTGTGTGTGTGTGTGTGTGTGTTAGTCTCTGGTGTGGGCCTTCACGCGGGGTGGCTCAAGGGTATGCGCAATTTTTACCTTTTATGCTAAGTCACTGTGTGGAGAACTTAAAGCTGAAGCTTTAGAATCATGAGGAAGTAACTCCCCAGTGAACCAAAGAGGAGTGAAAGCATTTGTGTCGGAGGAAATCTAACGTCGTAAATCTAAGCCAAGAGAACGAAGCAATGCAAAACTGCCCTTGGATGTTTCCTACCACTTGTGTTTTGTGCCCACAGACTCCTACAGAGACTAAGATATGCTGGTGCCCATGAACCAGCAGCAGGGTTGGGTCACAAGGGATAAGATCACAGAAGGGATATTCCTAAGAAAGAATAGAAACGTGCAAAGACCAGGACCCAAGGCTGCAGACGCAGCCCTTTCTCCTTATTATTGCCAGTGGAAGCAGCCAAGTATGTATGTGTGGTTCCTCTGGGAGTGGGTTCCATTTAACATCAGCTCTTCATGTTTTTCTGGTTTCTAGGTCTCTGATTTGCAAAGTTATTTCCCTTCTCAGCTTCTAAGATTTTTATACTCCCTGGGTAAACAATTATCAAATACTTAATGTGTTAGTCTCTGTGCGGGGCATGGTGGGTATGAGCAAGGGAAATACAACACTGGCCTCTCTGCTAAGACCCCCTTAAACTTCCCCAAAAACACTCCCTGTGTACAAGTCTCTGTCTCGGTGTCATTTTCTGGGGTGCTCCAACCTCGGATATGATTATTTCCGTTTTTCAACAAAAGAGTGAGGCTTCGAGATCTTATGTGTTCCTGGCAATGAAAGTTAGATAGAGTTAACATTTTTTTTTTGTACAGTACTATTAAAAATGCTAGACAAAGTTCAGTTTTTTTTTCTTTATATATATTGTTGAGCTAACAAGGAAGGGAAGCCAGAAAATCCCTAGGTGTGACTACTGATGGCTGGAGGCCTAGAACTTTGGGTTCCAGGGCCTAAGAATGGCTGGGGACCATATAGGGGGTAGTCAAACACGATCAGGGAGGAAGGGCAGTTCTGAGGACACCTTTTGGCAATTGAAAGATCGAGCACAGAATCAGTAAGGATGATTAGAGCAACACATTTGGACATGTATATAACCCTGGACCAAATGATGAGAGAATCCACATACTTTTCAAGTACAAATAAAACATTTGTGAAAATTAACCACATCCTAAGTCATGAAGTAAGTCTTCACACACTTCAAAAAAATCCATTCCATGCAGAACATGCTCTCTACTATAACTATGCTAGAAATTAGTAGTAAAAATACAACTAAACCACTCCATATATTTGGAAAAAAATTTAAATGCACCTTTAATAACTTGCAATCAAAGAATAAATAAGTACAGATATTAGAAAACAATTAGAAGTGCATATATTGAAAATGCTACATATTAAAATATGAAATACAGCTAAAGCTTATTCAGAAGGAATTGTACAGCCTAAAATGCTTAGATTAGAAAAGCTAAAAGGCTGAGGATTAAGTTAAGAATCCGTTTTGATTGAATGTACGAGGTTAGACAAAAAACAATAAACCCACAAAAAGTATAAGAAGTAATATAATTAGAGCAGAAAGTGATTAGACAGAAACGAAGATACTCTAAAGTGGATTAAGACAAAAATTAATTCTTTTGAAAAACATCTTATATTTACTAATAAAAAAATGGAGATGATACAAGTAAGATTCAGAAGATGGGCATAACTTCCATTATAGCAGAGATAAAAGGATAAAGAGTTCTATAAGTAAAGTTATGCCAGTACATTCTAAAAGTTAGACAAAATATAAAAATTCCAAAATATGTAAATTGCCAAAAGTAACTTGAGAAGAAATAGATAACCTAAAATGTCCTAAAACTATTGTAAAGACATTTGTAGTAGTTAAATGTAGTTAAAACTCTTCTTTCCCCCCCAAAAAACAAAACAAAACAATAAAACCAGGTGGAAGAACCAGTGTTCTACCAAACATTTAATGATCAGTAATTCCAATCTAACAAAATTTCTTTAATAGAGAGAGGAACTGTTCCTCATTGCGTGTGCCTGAAGAAAATGACAGGCATGTCCCTATCATGGAATTCAACACTTCCATATAAGCTATTAGAAAACTGAATGTAGTGGTCTGTGAAACCAGTCGTCATCAAGTTGAGCTTATTCCAGGAATGCAGATATGGTTCAACATAAAAAAGTCTATTAATATAAGTCACCGCATTAAGAGATTGAAGGAGAAGCAGGCACATGATACCTCAAAGGTGTAGAATCACGTGCCTAAAGGCAGTTTTTAAGGTTTTTTTTTAATGGTTCTAGAATTTCTAGAGAGGAATAGGACACCTCATTCCTATCATGTTTAGGAATTGAAGCATTCAATTCCTCAGGACAATGGGGTTCTTTAAACTTTAACTTTTAAACTTTTTAAAACATTTCATGCTAGGTCCCTCAACTACACCTGAGTTTATGCTAGTGTTACATTAGTTTAAGCTAGTGCCCATATTTCACCCAATCTCAGATGCTACAGATATGCCATTCTTTTATGTATCATGAAGAAAAAAATGCTGGCCATTATCAGGATAACCACTGACTGAAATATACACAATTTTAGAGACTTAAAATTGTGGAAATGCGCATCTTAGAATGGGTGAAATATTGATATATTTGTTAAAAGTTTTCATAATTTTCTTCCTCTTCACTTCTCAGGTAAACAAAAGCTTATGTGAAAAAAAGACAGTTTTCTAAATGTTGGGTCTACAGATACCAAATATCCAAACATTTGGAAGCGGTTCATATTTAGTGAAGAAAATATCAAACAGATACCATCAAGGTCTCAAACTTTAGGAAAATTGTATATTCCTTTTTGTACAGAATTATGTGCTTTTTTCATGAAACGAACATGAAATAACTCAGGGTTATTTTTCAATCTTCCCACTTGAAGAAAATGAAGGCCTGCACATTTGACATCTGCCTCTTGTCTTTCTAAATCTGCCAACCCCTGCACGTTGGCAGGCAAGGATATAGGATGATGGAAAAAGATCTTTCTCTGCTAGCACCTCTGTGTTTTCCAGAAGACACCAATTTTCATAGATCTATGTCTTGTGCTTATTTCCAGATGGTAATGTGTTTCTTAGCGAGCTTCTAAATCTTTCTTTTGCCCAGGGGACTGCATTTCAGAAGCTTTCTTGTCACATCTTGTTTTCTCAGCCTTGTAGATATGCACCAGGCCTGATGCATGACCATACCCTCCTCTGTGTGGCTGCCTGATGGGTGTCAGGTAGATTTCTTCTAAGTGGAGAGACCCATCAACTGGCAAGTTCAAGCCCAACATTTTGTTCAGGAGTATTGGCCTTCCCCCAGTGATATCCCTCAACCTGTAGGTCCTTACAGCAATAAAAGCATTGTCTGTGATGGTCTATAGCACCCCACCTCAAAGGCTTGCATCTTTTAATTGATGTTTTCTTTTCAGACTATGTATTTTGGTTTTAATCTTTTCCTTCTTCCTGCCATCTTTGTTCTTTATTCTCTGAATAACCTGCTTTCATAGCAATGTTTAGCCCAGAATGATCTTCCCAACAGCTCATTTGTTCTCCTTTTGTGGAAAATCCATTTAATACCCACTTTGTCTGGGAGGCTTGTCCTGGGAGTGTGCATTGATAAACTGGTGTCATTAGGGATTATTATATAACAAAGAATTTGTCTGGTCCTTCTCCTGCTTCCTGGGAGATAACTTTTAAATTCCTGGAGTTGCCTGAGGGATGGGAGTGTCTGTGTCCTTTGTGGTGGGTCCCTTAATAATACCTGAGTTTATGCTAATGAGGTAACTCAGGATGGGGACTGGTCATGCCTGAAAGACCAGCCACATGATTAAAGGGCTGGGGCTCTGAGCCATGTGGCATCCACCTGACATTCTGACTTCCAGAGAGGGGTATGGGGCTGGCAACTGAGTTCAACCTTGAGGCCAATGATTTAATCAGTCATGCCTCCGTAATGAAACCCCAGTAACATGTCTGGACACTGAGGCTTCTCAGGGTAGCTTCCTGGTTGGTGAACACATTTTTGTGTGTGGAGGGTGTCACATCCTGAGTCTACGAGGGCAGGCGCAGAAGCCCTGTGTCTAGAGCCCTCCCAGAGCTTGCTGTGGATAAAATGAAAGTTTCTGTGGCCAGGATTCTCACTTGGCCCTGGTCGGCTAGCTCACTGCTGACGTGTGGGCAAAGCGTCATTATTAACTATATAATAAAGAGCCCTGCCCAGTGCTCTGGGTGACACGGTGGCACAGCTGCAAGGCTGCAGGAGAGCAGAGCAGAGGCTGGAGTGGTGGCAGCACCGAGGACAGAGGCCCAGAGGACGGCTGTGTGGGCAGAGAGGCCCAGAGGCAGAGACCGACTATGCTGCACGCAGACTCATTCTGAGTGGACGAGATTTTAGTGATTGACCAGCCGCCGTGGAAATAAAGTTGGATATAACCCTTTCACCCCAAGAATGTTCTACTGTCATTCCTTTGGTCACACTAAATCCATAGTGAACTTGCCAGGGGCTGAAACCCACTGGCAAAACACTTGCTCCGTGTGTCTTCATTTGGCTGGTCCTGGTTTGTATCCTTTTTAAAAACTGGAATTCTAAGTACAGCACTCGCCTGAGTTCCCTGAGTC
This sequence comes from Phataginus tricuspis, assembly GCA_029783875.1. Classification (NCBI taxonomy): domain Eukaryota; kingdom Metazoa; phylum Chordata; class Mammalia; order Pholidota; family Manidae; genus Phataginus; species Phataginus tricuspis. The sequence continues at coordinate 10,584,629 of JAQQAC010002067.1, read as the reverse complement.
ATGCTGGTGAATTACCAAACTTGAGGTGGGGGGGTGACTCTTGGGAATCCCCAAACTTGTAGTCACTTAGCTAGCAGTGCAAGTGACCTGGAGACTCCCAAACTTGCGGCTGACAACTGTAATGAGGACAGTTGGGGGACCATGCCCTTCCCCTTGCTGGCTCTGGGTGGCTAGCTGCAGAATTGGATTGCAGTATTGCGGGGATACTGTGAAAAGAAAAGCTTAATTTTAGCAGGTTCAGGTAAAACTTCTAAAAAGTTATTTCATTATAGTATCTATAAAGAAACAGAAATTGATACTATTGTCTCATAGCTTATATGGCCAATTGATGTACAAGCTAAACTTATTTCTCAGTTATTTTATGAGGCGTTTTGTCTGAACTGTTTCACTCCCTGCTGCGGCTTTAACTGGACCGTCTTCAGAGCTGTGCTTAGAGGAGCCATGTCCTCAGGCCTGGGGTTGCTGGCCACAGCCTGGTTTGGGGACCCTTAGATAGTGGCTTGGGTAGGGGGTGGAGGGCCTGACAACATCCCACTGTATCCACAGGCCTGAGAATCGATAAGAAAACCTGGGACTCTCCAAAGTCCGGGAACAGGCAAGCCAGTGACCCTGCCGCTGGAAATCCACCTCAGTCCCTGCTGTGCATTTGATGGGCAACAGGTGGAGCTGTGGGTGGAGTTCACAACGGAAAGTGCAGGGAGCAGGGCTCACCAGTTCCAGGTGGGGAAGGGCTAGGCTAGCTGGCAGGCCAGGTGGGCCAGGTCCCAGTCTCTGTCTTCTGGGCTAGCGTGCTCCTGTCTACTTCTAACTGAAGGGAACTCTGGGCAGCGTCACTGTCCTCGGAGTGCCTGCTCTCATCCAGGCAAGGGTCTTGCCAATGGGTATCAGCCCCGGGCAAGTTCGCTATGAATTCAATGTGACCAAAGAAATTGACAACAAAACGTTCTTTGGGGTGAAAGGGTTTATTATCCGGCTTGTTCTCCCGGCCGTAGGTCAAGCACTAGTGTCTCTGCCTCTGCCCAGAGCACTGGGCCGAGCTGTTTATATAGCACAATAATAGCTTATTGCCTAAAGGTGTGGAAACAGCAGCCTAGCAACAGGCCAGTTACATCATCAGGTGGTTTAAGTTCAGTGAGGATCCTGGCCATAGGAACCCTAACTTCCCCACAGTAAGGTAAGCAGAGGAGAGCGTCCACATTGCAGAACTGCTGGGATCAAAACATCCAATTAGGTTCAAAATCCATTTGCCCTTTTTTAAGAACTTCCATCATAAAAGAAAAGGAAGAGCTGTTAGACTCTTTAAACCTAATTTCAACCATTATAAGTGTTTGAAAGGTTTGCAAAGTGGTCTTCAATCTTTTATCACCCACTCCGGTGCACAGGTCTTCTTGATGGTGACTATAAGAGATAGAAAAGAAACGCTTGAAACCTGATAGGCAAGCCACGTCCAAGCAGAGCTTCCAATTTCCCAACAAAGTTCTTGAGATTGTACTGAGCTATACGGACAGTCAGTATTAAATATTTTCGCTGATACTTCCTCTTATTATTCTTGACATAATCATATGTTGTAATAAGAGGAGAATATAATACTTTTTATCAAATCCAGTGTGATCATCCCTTGATCTCCTCACCTACAGAAATATTGTCTGTAGGTGATACAGAAATATTGTCATTTTCTATGAGGGCTGTGACAGGAAATGCCATGCTTCAAATGGTAGGAAATCCAGTTAAGTCAGAATGAGTCAGGGGGGAAGTCCCCTCGGCCTGATCCCCCAGGGGAGCTCTGGAGCATATATTTCACCACAAAGTCCGTCCCACCTTGAAGCAAGGGAACAGGGCTTCTGTACGCCTCACAGCAGCCGTGAGCTGGGAGACTGAGCATCTTTCTCCTTATGCATTGTGGATGTGGGTTTCTTTCTCTAAACCCTGCCTACCTGCCTTTCTCCCTGCGTTTCTATCTCCTAACTGACCATGCTCTCTCACTTCCCCAGACAGCCAATCCACCGGTCTCCCTAGTAGAAATCTGCTGCCATCAATTAAAACAATTTTCCCACCATTGCTACCTAAGTAATTCAATAAGAGAGAACAATAAAGGAGTGGATAGAAGGCTGTGGTGGACTCTAATGAGCCCTGCTCACATCCCCAGGGAGGCTTCTGCAGCCTGCTCACACACTGCTGTGGATGCAGCCTCTCTGCAGTGCCTGCGGTCCGTGGAGATACCTCTCCAGGCCTGCCTGGGAGCTGCCCTCACCCCAGCGACCACACAGCCTCCAGAAGCCCTGCTCCCCAGGGAATCAGGCTGAGGGGGCCTCGCCTGGAACCACATCTTGGCCTAGCTTTCCTCTAGCTTTCCCTGCATCCTTTACTCCCTTGCAGGATGCTCCCAGGAACCCTCCAGTAATGACACCCTTGCTCAGGAGTCTGCACCTGAGCTTTGCTTCTAGGGAACCCAGCCCAAGATAGAAGGAGAAGGAGGGAGAAAAGAGGCTCTGAGGACATGAATAAACGTGAATGTGATGGAGACCGTTGAACTGTAAAGTCACAGAGAAAGAAGGCGGGCAGAAGAGTAAAGGTGGACATGGTCTGCCCTTGGGGCAGAATGGCCCGGCTGTGTCTCCTTGGCTCCGTGGCTCCTGTACCCACGACGTGCTAGGAAAGATATCTGCGGGCAGACATGGTCGGTCATAGCCACGGCCTCTGCATTTGCAGGTGGCGTCATGACTTTGCTTCCTGAGGACGTGGTTCCTGGATGCTGCATACCAGCAAGCGTTGTCTGCCTCGGGTACCCCCTGATTGCCATTCTGCTGCCTCGTGGACATTTCCTGGGTGGTTTTCGTTTCCTCTGCTCTGCCTTCCTTCCTCCATCACCTGGAGATCTGATGCAGCAAATGTGGCTTATCTGATAACAGGCAGATTACATTCTAGAACCGGTTAAGTGACGAGAGATGTCCCCTTTAATCTTAATTAAAAGAGATAATGGATGCAAATGGCTTAGCACCACATCCAGCACACAGCAAGTGCTCAATAAATGATATCCATTTATTTATCCGTTGTACCTGCAGTGCCAATTGGAGGAGACACTGATGAATTCATAGTAATTAACTATATGCCTAGAGATGCAAAACCTAACAAGTCTGAAGCTTGAGCACATGCACACATATCATCTCTGGGTTTCGCAATAACCCGAAGAGATAAATGGGACAGGGCAGAGTTGTTGGAACCAGAATTCCAGAATTTATGAGCTGGAGGGATCTTGTACTCCAATCCCTTCATTTTACAAATGAGGAAACTAAGATCCAAAGAGGAGAAATGATTTCTTGAGATCACACAGTGAGGGGACAGGTCTAAAGCCAGAGCTAAGTCAGACCCTGGTCTGGTTCTGTTTTCCAGTGATAGATGGAATAGTCAAGGGCAAACCTGGGGATGTGAAACCAGGGTTTCTGCTGTAACTCCAAGTGAGATGTCCACAATCCCTGAAAAGGAATTTACTGATGAAGGCAAGTGCAGAGGAGGAGGGAGAGATAAAGATCTGAGAGAGATTTAGGAGATAGGAACAATTCTCAACGACTAACTGGGTAGGAAAAGAGAAAGAGAGAGATGATAGATAACTCATGTTTTAAATTTGGGGAAAGAGAGATTAGTTGAAATAGGGAATATTGAATAAAAAGCAAATGTGAAAATGAGTTAATTTGAGGTATGTTGAGTTGTGAGTTCTTTAGCACATTGAGATAAAAATGCCCTTTAGAGATAGGAAACTGGGTCTGGGTGGAGATCGTGTTTAGGAACATCATAGATTATCGGCAAATAACACCAGGTCCCTAATTTGTACTTTCCTCTATCCCAGAACATGCTAAGAAACTGGGTTTAAGGTACTCTCCTCCCATCCAAAAGGCGTACCTCTCTCCAGGAAGAGAAGTGGGATTGGATGTGACCATTGAACCTTCTTTAAATGAGATAAATGAATAATTAAATATCTCAACTGAAGATTCCAATCATCAAGAGTTCTGTTCCTGGAGAAATGATAATAAATGTATTTTAAAAAATATTCCCTTTTGTGGACAAAAATGCCTATGTCCACCATTTTGACAGGTGAGCTGGATTATCCAACAGTGAACAATTTCATTTTCAGCAGAAGACCAGAAGCAATGCGAGTCATGTCACAATGTTGTTCACCCTTGTCTTGGATAAGGAAGTGTCTAGGACAGTGCCCCTCCTCCTTCTAAAAAAATCCCTTCAACTGGACCATATCTTTTGGTGATTTGAAATTTCTATTTTTTGGATGAAAATAATCAAAGTACGATTGTAAGTCTGGAGAGAAGAAATCCCAGGGCAAAACACCTCTAAAACCGAAATCAGTTAAAGGGAGAAATAAAGTTTAAAACTGTTTATTGCTTACAAACTGCAGTCCTGGCAGTCTCTCTTTCCTATCCAGGCAGAAGCAAAACCAGCACTTCCCCTCCCCTCTCAGGTTCAGATAAACCCTTTGTTGCCCAGGTAATTACCTACTGATATGGAGATGAACTTCTCTCCACCCCTGAGGAATGCCTATTGATATGCAGATGCACTAAAGCCATACTTCACTCCTGAGAAACACCTGTTGATATGCAGATGCACTAAAGCCAGGTGAGATATTCTAGAAATATTACAATTTTACCCATAAAGATTTATCCCAGAGAAGGCCCTAAGTCAAGGCAGTAGTTGAAATCACAGAAGTGGCTGGGATTACCCAAAGGGAATCTGTCTTGGAAGGCAGGAGACAGAATTCTGGTGTAAAAGGTGGCTCTCGCATTTGCCTTCCCAGCACCCAATCTCCCTTGTTTAGGTAACAACATATTGTTTCTCCTGGGGAGCACCTCCAACTCCCACCTCTCAGTTCAGCTTGTTCATGTGGAGATGGAGCCACTTTCTGGACCCAGGGCCAGACTCAGACACGAGTCATCAGAGCACTGCAACCCTGGTCACACTGATGCTGGGGTTCTTGTTCACGAAGCCAAAGAATGAGCTTGACAAACACTTAAGGTAGGAGAGCAAGGTACAGGCTTTTTCTTTAGAGATAAAGTGAAAGGACAGAGCCCCCGGTTCACGCTGGGAGGGGACAAGAGAGTCCGGGGTGGTGCGTTGTCTAGGGGGTTTTATAGGCAGATGAGGATTTTTCGAGAATATGAAAAAAAGGCTTAGGGGTGTGGACTTGTTAAGTGGTGTCTGAACATCTAGAATTAACTTAACACAAGGAATTTCCTGCAGACTTTTCTCCGGGACACCTGCGTCCTGGTCTAGGAGCATATCAAAAGGCAGCCTGCCCAGCCCCCAAGGTGGGCTGAGGTATTGTCTGTTTGCTAAAGAGTAAGTTAAAATTCTTACTTCTTAAACTTCCTGGGTGTTAAAATGCAATCTTACCTTTAAGGTAGAATCTTTCCTGCCTTTTAATATGTTGTTTACAGCTGGGTCTGCATGCTAAATTAGTTGCCCAGTTTGTAAAATCACCCCATCAGACATGAAAAGAAAAGAGAGCACATAGGCCTGGGCCTTTTAGCATATTAAAGTCAATCTTACACATGATTACAAATGATTAGCATAATAAAAACATGTGCTACTCTTCTTTATCTGGGGAACATTAACTGATCTCACTGAAGAATGACCCTAGAGCTTAATGCTTAACACAGAGTTTTGGTAGGGGGTTTCCTTGCATGTAGTTACATTGCTCTGACTGCAAATATCCTGCCTTGAATTTTCCGGAGGCCGTCACCCTACTCTGGCTACAACCACGTCCCTGTCTCAACATGGTGGATTCAAGTGATGCCGGGTTTCTTGTTTGCAGAGTCGAAGAATGAACTTAGCAAACAGTCAAGGTAGGAGGACCAGGGTAGAGGCTTTTATTTAGAAATAAAGTGAGAAGAAAGAGCTCCTGGCGTGGTGCATTGTCTAGGGGATTTATAGGCAGTTGAGGATTTTTTCGGAAATTGAGGGCTTAGGGTATGGACTTGTACCACCTGCCCGGCCCTCAAGGTGGGCTGGGTTATTGTCTGTTTGCTAGGGCTGTTTACAGTGAAGTCACGGGTTATGCTGAGATACCCTTGCAGAACACTCAAACATTTCAGACGAAGTTCTCCCGGTCTTTTGACCTTTAACTGATTTCACTGAAGATGTCTATGTTCTTAGTCTGGTATCTTTACCCTAGAGAGTTAGTGTGACCTTGACTTTGCATAGTGCTGAACATAGAATTTCGATAGGGACTTTACATTGTTACATTGCTTTGACTGTAAATATCCTGCCTTGCTCTTTTCCAGAGGCCCTCACCCTACTATAACTACACCCATGGTCCCTGTCTCATAAGGAGGGGTTATGACTCACCGGAGCAAAGAGACATTACTCTTGGTCTTCTACGAAAACTGTTTGGGAAAAGGGGCTCTGTCTGCTGGGGTTGCTGTATGGGAAGGAATATGAACAGGGAGTTGCTATTGGCCAACTAGTCACTGAAGGGAGAGCTTGCCTGAGAAGGAAGCAGAACTGAGAGAAGAGAGGCCCCAAGTGGGCAAATCCTGATTCTCAAACTAAAGGATACAGTGTGACAAAGCTGACTGTTTTTGAACTTCTTGACTGAGCCGATACATTCCTTCTCTTTCTAAAGGCAATTTCAACTGTGATCTGACACTTGGGGCCATAAAAAAAAAATCCCGACTAAAGCATTTGGGGACATTAACATTTAAAATGTGGCTCTTAAACTTCAGGGTTTGCATTGTGCGTTTACATGCACAGAGTGATACGGTAGACTGATTAGCCGAAGGCTTTCCTGTCCAGGCCCTTCCTAGAAGGCAGAGCTCAAAAGATGGCAGCTATATTTCTCATCCCCCTTCGAAGCTAGGATTCTGGATGAGATTCGGCATTCTGCCGGTAGGATGAATTTGCTTCTTGATTAGAAATTGGGCCACTTGAAGAAGGAGAACCACACGTGAGATTTGATCTGGGGTGGAGTTACAGGAAGAGAGAAGTAGAGACCTTTGCTGGCACAGTCCCTGCTAGAGATGGCATAGGTTTTGTGCCAGCAGCTTGGTGGCTTTTTATTTGGAAGCTTTCTCGCTGGGCAGAGGCAGGGCAGTTCTGTTTGTGGCCTACGGTTCCGGGAAGCTTCGCGCTCCCCGCCACTGTAGGAACTATCTGTACTCTTAGGAAAGCCCCTTCTGATTAAACTGGCTGGACTATGTCCTTCAGTTCGTTACTAACAACCTTGACCAATACCATCCAAAGTACATGTTTCTAGAGGGACGAACTATCATTTGTCAAATTTTCAACAGGTTTTGTAATCCAGAAAAGACAGTGCATTGCTGGCTTATGAGATGGCAAGTGTAGGAAGAACCCCTGACAAGCAGCAGTAAGATCTATGAGGGAAGTGCTTGAAAGGCCATTTTGAGGAGAATAAATCAGCAGAATAAGCCGCTACAGAGGGGAGAGATGCTGAAATGAGGCCACTGCACTTGGCAGTGTCAGGAAAGTGGAGAGGCAGAATTCTAATCGCAGTGGGCTGAGGGGTGAATGGGTGATGAGGAAATGCAGAAAGTATAGCATATTTTCTAAGCAAACGCAGTTGTGAAGTAAATGAAAGAAAATGGGTGACTGATTTTTCTTTGTTTCTTATTCTCTTGTTTTCTTTCTTTCTCCTCCCTCCCTCCCCTCCTTCCTTCCCTTTTTTTATATCTGCTCATACGCTGAAGATAAAAAGCCACTGGAGCAGGAGACACTGAGGATAAAAGGAAGAGGGCTAATGGATAAAGCTAAATCCCAGAGGAGGTTGGTGGAGACCGGTCCAGAGCAGAGGTGCCCAGGTCCACTAGGCAGGAGGAAGGACATCTTTGAAGATTTTGCAACAACCATGAGTGAGAAGCCAGAGAGAGGCTGGGCATTTGTGCCCGGTGGTTTGTCTGTCTTCCTCTACGGAGCGGGAGGCAGGCCATTTGCTGATAGACAGGGACCCAAGAGGGTCTGTGCGGAGCCGGGTGACAATCTGCAGAGGCTGCTCTGGGGACTGGCAGAGGTCACTCGACCTGACTTGTCCACGACGTGACTTGTCCTGCTCAAACCGACGTGAACCACCAAAGTCCAAGAGCAGGAACGACTGCAGCTTGGAGTCGAAAAAATGCCGTCCGAACTGGGTTTCGTTCCCCCTCCGCCACCTCGGCGCCAGTTCCATGGACTCATCCTCTTAGGGACCAAGTACTGCGGTAAAGGAAAGGTCTCCCTCCCCCTGGGGGTCACGCCCAAGTCCCGCGGGGCCCTGGACCACAGGAATCACCCTGGAACGCAGGCCGCGCAGGAGGGGGGTTGAATCACTCTGATTGGCCAGCGTCAGGACATGTGATCACCTCTGTCCAATCATTGGGGACTTCAGCGCTGAGGCGCCCGACTCGGGTCCGCCTTCCCCCCGCCCCCGCCCCCCACGTCAAGCCTGTGTTTCAGTCGGGCTGGACCCGCATGGCCCCGGGAAGTGGGAGGAAATGGAAGCAGGCGAGGCAAGGGCGGCTAGTGCGAGCTGCAGGCATTGCTCATGTTCTTAATTAGGAGGAAAGGGAAGCTCTCTGCTGCCAGGGCCGGAGTGTGGGAGGAGTTTAGGATGCCCGACTGTCTGCAACGGCCGGTGGGGACCAAGAAGAGGAGGCTGTGAGATAGGAATCAAAGGGACCAGGGCCCTGGGGTTGGATAAACAAATACCTGGGTGCGTCAGCCAGTGAGACTCTGGCAGCACTTGGTATCCAGCTCTGGAGTTTGAGAGAGAAAGCAGAAATGTAACAGAACATGCCTGCTGCAGACAGAGGGATAGCCAGGACCTAAAGTGGGGAAGCGACCGCACGGGTCCTGACTTACCCTTGAAGGCACACGTTTGGGGCACACCCGGGCCGTAAGCAAGGGGCAGACGTGCCCCACAGCTTCCTGTGCAGACAAATCTACTCTTGGAAAATACGTAGCCACATGCTTTGGAATGACCCCCAAACAAGGAGGAACAAGTGAGGGATCGTGACGTGTGTGCCTTCCTGGATCTGACGTGCTCCTCTTAATCACACGTGATAAACCAGTACTTAAAAGAGCAGGGCCACCCGGGAATTGGCATGTGATTTGCACAGAATCTGCTTTCAGTTTTAATTTAATGTTGCTCCCCTTAGGGTATTCTTAAAAGCAGCAACAATTTTTCCTGATTCCTTATCCCCACCCCACCCTCGGTCTCAGTTTTTCTCACTCACTCCCTGCAGTAACCAAAATCTTCGTTACCACAGATGGGCGGTTGAGTCAAGGAGCATTGATCCTGGTGGTGACAACTGAGAATGTGCCACCAGAGCACAGAAATGGAGTTAAGTATGTACCCCTGGAAAAGCAAGGGATTAATGTTCTATCTACTTTAAGCAAATACGTGTGCATTTACTAACTAATATGGTTGGTATATATCTACCATAACTAATATGATAGGTTACCCCATATGTCTTAGAACAAGCATTTTGCAGCAACTACCGAGCTGATCTCTTTGCCTCCAGCCCTTTGCGTTTGTATCAATTCTGTGTGGCTCTTACCTTTCTAGAGCACAGCTCTGACAAGCCTCTGCTCAGATGCTCTCAATGCCCAGAGAATAAAGTTAGGATCCTAGGCATGGTGTTCTAAATCCTTCAAACTGTGTCCTCAAACTTCCCTTTCATTGTTTTCATTTTTATGTTTAAATAGTAAAGATTTCTGTGCACAGAAAAAGTTCAGAGAAGAATATCATAGACATCCAGGGAACCGCAACAAAGATCAGACTGTTCATTTGTTTGCCGTATTTGTTTCATATCTTTGTTTAAAGAAAGTCTTACAGATATACTGGATGCTGCCTGTCACCCTGCGTCTACACGTGGAGCTCACACAGTGTCACAGCCACTGTGTTCCTCTCTGCCACCCTAGAGGGAATCGCTGTCCTCAAGTTACTTTGTACCCTTGACATCCATATCTATGTTTTTGTTAATTATATGTATCTATAGACACTAATAGTATTTTTCAAGGAGATTTAAACTTTTATATCAATTAAATCATACTGTGTGTATCATAGTCCCAACTTGCTTTTTTAAATGCAGTGTTTTTGAGATTTATCCATATTAATAGTTCGATCTAACTAATTTATTTATTCCAACTGCTTTATTATATTCCTTTGTATGGATATATCAAAATGTATCCATTCTCCTTATGCTGAATATTTATATTTTGTTTTTAAACAACAATGCTGTAACAAATGCCCTTGATTCATGCTTCCTTATGCACATGTGTGAGTTTCATTAGGGCAGTTGGTTTTCCGAATTGTGTTCTATTAAAATATTTCCAAAACAATGCAGATAAATGCCGAAGTAGTGAAACAGAAAACACAAATGTTACTGTGACTGAACAAATTCTTCCAAGAAATTGCCATCAGGAGGCAGAATAGAGAATTTTCTCTCAGGTTTCATAGTCAAGAAACACCAAACACGTCTTTTTTTTCTGTGATAATTGGGGTGTACTTTTTACTGTGGCTGCTAAGAAGCCTGGCACCGTATTTGCAGCTCATGCTAGGAGCGCTCTAGCACTGTGTGGCAGGTACCCTGTGTTCTAAACTCTCCCTGGCTTAATTCTCTTCCCTCAGCTTTATCACCTCTGCGTGTGTGTGCTTGTGTATGTGTGTGCATGTGCGTGCTTCCTAGAAGCTTTTGCGGAATGCAACATAAATGAGTCAATGAATAAATAAACAGATTATTACAGGAAGACTGCACAACCAGACAGGGTAGAATGGGCAGATCAAATAATCTGCTCCTATTACAAAATTCTGCCTTAAAGCTAATTTTTGTCAAGATAAAATCCTCTTTCATAAATAGTGTAGCTTATAATTTCATAACTTTGGCATTTTCTACTAGAGAACAAGTCTCAACCTCATACTATGTACCATCCCAAAGATTAAAGCTTAGATTTTTCATGTTTCTGTGCCCTGATCAGGGTGTTAATATATAAATCAAAAAGACAATTATGAGCTTGCTAATATCCAGTGGTTAGAGGAACAAAGAACAAAAGTTGTGGTAACAGATCTGAAAGAAATCCACACCATTAGTCATGGATCCTTCTCTGAAAAAAATAAAAGTTCAGACTGCAAATGCCTTAATCAGCCTGCAAAGAGATTGTATGTAAATCATATGCAAATTATCCCGCCTGTGCTGACAGTGACTAAGAGTAGTTATTGTGTTTCACATGTCCAGCTAACAAGAGCAGTTCTTCAATGGTATTTAGAGACTAAGCCACCTTTTGCCCTCTGATGAATAGGACACTTAAATGCCTTGCCCCGATTAACCTTTTGTGTATATGTTGGAGTCCTTTTCCACCTCAATTTAATAAGTCTTCTAATATAAGCCACTTCATTTCATTATAAATGTCATATTTTTTTTTATTATGGAAGCTGCCTGTCCTATAAGGTAGAAGGTATTTTAAATGCTTCCTTTCCCTACCTGACCTACTGTTCCGCTCTGGTTCTGTTTTACACACAAATTGTTTTGGCAGTTTCTAATGATTTGGCAGATCAAAATAGTTTCTAGAAAAAAGCTATTTTTAAGGGAAAAACCAGTCAAGCCAGAATTTTTTTTGTCCCGACTGACTTAACCAGTCATGGCAACCACTGTCATTTTCTGGTTTAATGAACACTGAAGAAAAAAATTAAATGAATATAAAAACCCTACTTAAATTATTCTCACAGAGATGGATTTTTCTGGCCCCTCAAATGCTGATTTCTCTTTGTGTGATCCTGTCTTGTGCATTTTCAAAGTGCATTGGGTGTGGACAGATTGGCCTATCAGGTGAATGGAGAGAGTTTGAAGGTCATTGAGTCACCAAGAACTAGTTATCTTGTTTAAATTACCAGCTGAATCTTGTACCAACTCTAGAATAATTGCTTATTTGTTGCCCAAACAACATTACAGGAAGATTCAAAGTGCAAGAAAAATCACCTGAGATCTTATTCTCCCCATAACAACTCTCGTTTTTCTTCTCAAAGATTTTGTGCACAAGGACACTTTTTACAGAGTTGCCTCCAAAAGCTTTTCTTCTCCTCTTGATAAAAGATGCCATTTTATCTGTGAGCACCTACATTCGGGACACAGGGTCTGTTTTGGGGTTTTGGACCTCAGCACTATAAACATTTTGGGCTTGATAATCCTTTGATGTGGGGGCTGCCCAATGGTTTGGAGTTTAACAGCACCCCTGGACTTGCCCACTAGATGCAAATAGCACCCCATGCCCTGCTCCCCACCCCCCGAGTTGTGACAGATGAAAATGTCCCCAGACATTGCCAAATGGAGGTGTGAGACTTGGGAAGATTGCTCCAGTTGAGAACCACTGGTCTACTTTTTACCTAAGGACAACGACGGGTGGTAAGAATGGAAGTCCGCGGCCCAGGCAGGTGGGCAGGCCTGTGTCTCCAGTGGTGGTGGAGGCAGCCTTGGAGGAAGGCATGCATGCTTTTTTGGCTGACCCTCGGAGTGATGCCCGTCAGATGGGTACAGGAACCCCAAACCCAGCTCTGCCAAAAGCAGGAACAGACAGTCTCTGTTGGATGTATGTTGTGCCAGTCACTGGATCGTACCCATAATCCTCTGAGGAAGGTGATATTATCCATCTTTTTTACAGGTGAGGAACCTGAAGTTCAGACTCGTGTGTGTGTGTGTATTTGAAGACTGTAGATATTAAAAGACGACTACCTATAGATACAGTCTTCTCTGGGCTAGCACTTTTCTGGGTGCTTGGGATAAACCAGTGGACAATACAAACAAAAAAATCCTTGCTCATGTGGCGATTACATTATACGTATATCTCTATGTATATATGTATAGAGTGTATATATGTATGTATATGTCAAATCACATCCACTTGAGACCATACTGGCAGCTAATAAAATATTGATAAACTGTTACTCTTTCTTTAAAGACTAGATGGTAAACCTGAAATATAGAACATTTGAATTGTCTTTGCAAACTGTGTTGCAAAATGCAGAACCACTTTGTTTCTTTAACTAGATTATTATTTTGCTTATACTACTAATAGATTTAACAACCTCTTTATGAAGAAATTATGCTGCAGAAGGTAAGCCTCAGTCCATTATATGTTCAATGATCATGACAGAATTTAGCAAGTTTTGAATGATCAATGTTTGCAGTTATTTTCAGCAGAGCAGGATGGGGCTTGGGGATTTGCCGAGTTTAGAGTGTATAAAAGCATGGATGGCCTCAAGGTGTTGACTTCTTTAATAGAATAAAATATGTGCAAAACATGACTCATCCACTCAGTCAAAGCTTTTTTTTGGAAGTTAATCTATTTTCTTATTTCAAGACTTGGGGATTTATCTACTGCAGTTGAGAAGGAAACGCCTGTCATTTAACAGCCAAACTTCCTTTCCTTGAACTTCTTTATCCCTATCTTGTTAATAAGAATTAACAAATACTGTACTGTAATAATATGTTGCTATAATACACTGCATTTCCTAACACACTTTGCCAAAACTGTGGGGGACACTCATTCATTGCTCATGAGAATGAAAAATGACCCAGCCCCTTTGGAAGACAGTTTGGCATTACTTACAAAACTAAACATGCTTTTGCCTCGTGATCCAGCATTCATACTCCTTGGTATTTACCTAAAGGAGCTGAAAACTCACACACTGATATTAATAGCAGCTTTATTCGTAACTGTCCAAACTTTGAAGCAACCAAGATATCTTTTAGTAAGTTAATGGATAAATAAAAGACATTGGAATATTATTCAGCACTGAAAAGAAATGAGCTCTCAAGCTGTGAAAAGACATGGAGGAGGAAACAAATCGTATTACTAAGTGTAAGAAGCCAATGTGAAAAGGCTACGTGCTATGTGATTCCGAATATATGACGTTCTGGAAAAGGCACACAGTGGAGACGATAAAAGGATCCGTGGTAGCCGGGGATGCTGGGGGTGGGAGGGAAGAATAGGCAGAGTGCAGAGGATTTTAGGACATTGAAAATACTCTGTATGATTCTATAATGGTGCATATGTGTCATTTTACATTTACCCCAAATCCATAGATTGTACATCACCGAGAGTGAACCCTCCTAGTGCAAACCATGGGCTGTGCGTGATCATCATGGGTCAGTGTGGGTTCATCAATTATAACAAATGCCTCACTCAGGGAGGCTGTACTTAATGCAGGGACAGGGGGTATATTAGAAATATCTGTACTTTGTTGTAAACTTAAACTGGTCTCAAAAACAAAGTTTATTATTTTTTTAAAAAGCTTACAAAGAACTGACTGGGTTTTGTGAACCAGAACCTGATCATGCAAACATTCCCAATCAGACAGGTCTTTTCCTAACATTGTCCGTGTGACGGATAACGAAGTCGTACAGAAATGTTTGTCGGTGGGCCTCCCGCCCGCTCCCTGAGCATGGGTGCCCCGTTTCTGCCTTCAGCAGGATTTGCTGGTGCACCGGTGGGGCGGCCCTCTGTTTTTACACCCTGAAAGCACCACTGTGTAAGTTCAGTCTCCGTGCCCGCTGGCAATTTTCACTAATTGTTTACAGTGCTCTAATTTTTTACACTCTCTTTAAAGGATCTTTGTGTGTGCTGATTGCGGAAGGTAATATTTCTGGCATCGGTAACCATGGTAATGAATCATTCTCTCGGAACTGTGCCAGCTGCATTAGCGTCTGGATAGTAGCATCCCGATGTCTTGCTAATGAGCGACTTTTCGCTTGCTGTAGGAGGATGTTTCCACTTTTCACATGTTTGCTTGTGTTTTGTTAAAGGCTCTTCCTCAGGAACAACATTAGAAAAAACAAATCTCATTTGATAAGACCTTGATCACCAGAGGACATTCCTAGTTCCAGAAAACAGAGCATAGAGAATGAAGGCCTTTGCAGGTACCATGGAGAGGCCCCACCCCGGCCCCTCCAGTCCTGCCTGGGTCTAGCCCAGACACGCTGCTGCCTCTCTTGGGCATGTAGAATGGGCATGTAGAAAGCCTTTCAGCAGCTTTCTCCTTTGACTACTGAAGAAAGGACTTTAAATATTTCAAAATTTATGATATGAATAATTTAAGAGAGATAAAGAAAGCTCCTAAACTCGCTTTGAATTATGTAATGGGAGCTTTGAAATACGTTAGCATTTTGCCTTATCAGATTTAACTCCCTTTTTTGTGGGAGGATTGAAGTGGAAATATAAGCCATTGTTGCCCTTTATTCCACTGACTAATGATGAGACCAGGCGAGACAGTTCTTAGCTTTGCAAGAGATAAGAGCCTGCTTTCCAAGCGCTTGCTGTTTCTGCGAACAGTGGACGGGATATCCTCACCAGCTCTGGAAACATTTGAGTCTCAGACTACTGGTACTGCCAGCCTGGCTGGTGTTTTGAAGAGAGCTAAGGAAAACTGATATCCAGAATACCTGCTGAGTTTTCTGTTTTCCTGTTCCTTTAGATATGGATACCCAATCATTTGATTCTGCTGTGGACACTGACTTTTGAGCTCAGCATTCACCAGCAGTATTAGGTTCACGAGAGGCAGTAAACTGTATTCATCGTGAGGCCAATGGGCAGCGCTTTCCATGCTGTTCTACATGCTTTACACGTATTAACTTGTTTTATTCTAGAATGACTCTGATATAGATATTATTCCCATTTTACAGGTGAGGAGGCAGTGGAAAGAGGTTGAGTGACTGGTCCCAGATTGGCTGGCTGGCAAATGGCTGGGCCAGGGGTCCCATCCAGGAAATCTGAGTGTGGAGCCCTTGGTATTGTCTCTCTGCATGGTGACACTACCACGTAAGGAAGCGGGCAGGAGGGCTCTGTTTCAGATCTCAGCTCTGCCGCTTGCCACTTGGGCCATATAAATTCCTGTCTTCTTACTGCATCTCAGCTTCCTTCTCCATGAAACGGAAATTATAGCACCTGCATCACAAGGTGCTTGGAGGATCAAATGAGATTAAGCCTATGAAAGCATTTTAGCAACTCTAGACCGCTATGCAAGTGCGTCTGTGATGGTAATGTTGATGACGATGATTACCAGAAAGGTAAATAGTAATGGAAAAATACATCCCTGAAGAATATCAAAATAAGCAAAAATTAAGCTAGTCGAATTTCTCAAAAGCGTGTGACAAAGAACTCACTTGTTTCAAAATGTCATTCCTATTGAATTAGCTGGTAAGTTTAAAACACCTTGTTCCTGAACAAGCATGAGACAGACACATGAAAAATAGGGTTCGTTTTTAAAAATCGCCATCTTTTTCAGAGGGATTAACGTAATATGTTACTTAAGAAAACAAACAACAAATCCCTTTATATATCCTTTTAAACGCCTCAGAGCAAGAATGGGAAACACCTGGCCAGCGGAGCGAGGCCGTGGCTGGTTGCTGGTGAGGGCCGGAGCAGTGGGGGTGAGGGCACGAATGTTCACGGCGATACAGAAAGGAACCATAGCATTGCCACAGCGGAGGAGCTGAACTACATGGCAGACATGTTGCCGAATACAAGGTGTAAAGCTTAGTTAGCAACATATGTTTGAGAGAAAGGAAGAAGCAATAGGGAGAGAAGAAGAAGAGAGACAGAGACACGGTAGGATTTCACACTGGAGGCTCAGTGAGGGTCTAAACATCTAACAACAGGAAGTTCGTTTTTCTTCCAGAAATGACAACCTGCTGATTTTCCCTTTGGCTATTTTCCCAGTAGAGAAAAGAGTTGCAAGAATATTGAATAGACTTCCACAATTTCTCTCAAGTGGATAAAAGTAATCACTTGCTTTAAAATGGAGAGTTGGTTTTTGAACTTGGCTGCTAGTAGCCAATAATGTCAAATCTTTTATTATTGTGACTGTATTCCAGAATCCAACTGACACATGGAAAATACAGAGACTGGTCTTCCCAACAGTAAATCACAGTGGAACCAACTTTACTCGTACCATCCTTAAAAGAGGAATTATAATCTCTTAAAAAGTCGATTTTAGTGTTTGTCCACGTGTCAGGAATTCTCACCCTCCTGAGGACCAAGGAACAGGTAAGAACATTGTTCACGCTGCTGGCAAAGATGGGACAGAACAGCCCTGGCAGCGGAGCATTTTTGCACATTGGTCTCACTTCAAAACTTGTGACTGTCTTGGAAGTGATCCATTAATATGTGCTCAAAAGGACAGATGGTGAATGGAGGGGAGAGAATGCTACCACTTATTAAGAAATCAGCTACTTGATATCACATGGCAGGTGTCCGTGGAATCACATGGGGTTTGATTCCAAGAGAGGGATTTCCCAACAGCTTGCACGAGAGGATTTGTCTTTAGATCCCCATGATTCACAGTCATTTTACAAAAGCCTTCTCCACAAAGTCTAGGGTGACATAGATGATGAAAAGGAGCTCACAGTTTTGAGGAGGAGACAGAGGCGAAGGACGTCACTTCATGATGGAGGCAGAGCATAAACAAATGAAACCACCAGGGTAAGACCTCGGGGAATGCTGGTCCTGTGGAGAGATTAGTGTATGTCCATTTTTTGTGTGAAAACGTCTGAGTTCTCACACATTTACAGTGAAGCGAATGCACTGTGAGCTGAATTCAGCCCCTGGCCTGCCAGTTGGGCAAAAGGTGGAGGACAAAAGGGTCAGGACATACCTGTCCCTTCCCCTCGTTTCTCCTTAGAACCGTAGAGTTAGGATGGTTATTTGAAAGAAACAAACGAAACGTTCCAAGGAAAACAAGAACAGAAAGCAAATACAAACAGCTTCAGATCCTAAGAGGCGTAAGAACATGGTAGTGAAGACTACAGAGCCTGGGTCAGCCCTGCCTGGGCTGTAAAGCAGTTCTGGGGCTGCCAGGCTGGGTGGAAGTCCCTGCCCCTCCGTGCCTCAGTTTTCTCATCTGTGCAGTGGAGACGTATTAGTCATCTTTATTGCAGCACCTATGCTGGCTGGCATGTTCCACTCCTCCAACTCTTGTCTCCACTCTGTCATCTTCTTTCCAGCTCTGTCCCAGGCCGAGTCTTCTTCTCACATCCAGCTTGTGCTCAGAAGCTGTTCCGTGCATATGCATTACCCGGAGATCTTGCGAAAACGCATATGCTGGAGATCTTCGATGGGACCCGAGACTGCTTTAGCAAGCTCCCAGGTTTTGTCGACTTGAAGAGCTAGGCACTAAAGAACATGCTCCTGCAACATCCTCTTCCAATCCACATTTTATATTAAATCTTGCTTTTTGAAACTTGACGTTTCCTTTAGCCCCCTCAGCCCAGGCCGTACGAAGCCACTCCATGGCTCTCTTGCACAGCAGCCATGGAAAATGGACCATGCACCCATAGAATAGTCCAGCCCTTGTTGTCAGCTCCATCTGCCTCGTCGTGATCTCTGGGAGGTGGGAACGCCCCTCCTCTGGGGGAGTGCTCGAGCAGGTGTCTGGTAGGAACAGAGCTTTCAGGATTGCTCTCCAGCTTCACGACGTTGTGAGAGAGTCGCTTCTTCCCAGAATAAACACGACTAAACAGAGCCTGGTGTTACACGGGGTGAGGTTCGCCCGTGGGCTTGTCTGCCTTTTTTGGAGACAATCATCTTATGAAGGTGAGGGCATCTTGCTCCCTCTTGGACCCCTAGCACCCTTGCTCTGTTACACGGCCGGCATATAATCCGTCCTCTCCAAATGTGTGAGGATGTTGTAAATGCATTTCACACTGCCTGGGGGATTTGGCCACATTCCATGCCACGCTTTTGTTCCCAGATGCCCAAGTCACAGACATCCCATGAATTGATGCAGATGCCACAGTTCTTCTGGCTCAACACCCCTCCACTGAAACTGGGGAAAATGAAACCACCAAGCTCTCTCTGTATGTTGGCTTGCGAGTACCCCAGCCACAGAGCAGCAGAAAAGAGTATTTTGCAAAAGAGAAGAATCTGTGAATGACTATTTTAAAATGGGAAAAGGACAATAACATAACGCACAGTAATAGGAGACAGTCTTCCAAAGGTCAAAGGTAAGCAACCCCCTGTGTCATTTATACTTTGTATTAGGGTTGAGGGCACTTCCACGGGAGTTGTGTGGTGGACCTCCGTCCCCATTCTGACCCCACACAGCTTCGGGAATTAGCTGTCACATCAGTGACCCTCCATGATCAGTTTCACGTATTTATTCCTTGATGGGTCCATCCAGCAAACATTTTTTTCAGCCTGCTCACTGCCTGACAGGTGGGAGTAGGTAGTACAGCAGATTCGAGTTAGAAAAGGTGCAAATTCAATTAAACACAGATAATGTGTGTATCATGTGAGAGAGCTCGGAAGGGCAGAACGGAGATCTGGTATAACCCTGTTCCCAGTCAGCCCTGTGGGGCGTGCCTCGGTGAAGCCCGCCTGTAGGTGTGGGCTTGTCCCATGGCGAGACTGGGAACAGATGGTGTCCACCCAAGGGCCAGAGAGAGTTGCAGAGCAGCAGGTGCAGGGAGGGGAGGCCAGGGGTAAGAGAACCAAGACCAAAGCTAGGACAAGTCCCAGGTCGGGGTGAAGGCCCAGGGGGACCCTGCATGGCTGTGATGTCCAGACCCACTGTAACTCTCCACTCCCGGCAGCTCCTGTGTCTGTGAGCGATGGCCTTCACGGTGAGACGGACAGAGCAGGTGCTGCAAGGGAAATGCCACTAAATGGAGATGTGACAGGCAAATAACACACAAAACCCAGTGTTCAAGGAAGCATTGACTTTGGGGAAGATTGGAGGGGAAAAAAAGCAAAGAAGATACTGAAAATTAGAGTGCAGAGTGTGACATGGCAACCACAAAAGACCCTGACCCCACATACTCTTTCTCTCTGGGGAAGAATCTAGACCATATACAAAAGGGTTTAGGGAACTAGAAGTTTCACCCGCAGAATGATCCTGCAGTTGTTCAGCGTCTACAGCATGCTGTGTGGTTTCACATGGATTGTCTGTCTTCATCCCCACTGAGGCCCCGGGAGGGACCCAGGGAGGGATCTACTGTAATTTAACCCATAGCAAACCAACTGCATCTTTTCTCAGATTATGGCCCACGGATCACCTGCATCAGAATCACATGGGGAGCATTCAGTTAAACACCGGGCCCCTGATCTGTCCGAATCTCTGGGGCGGAACTCAGGAATCTGCATGTTTAAAAACCCTCCAGGTGATTTGCAAGTGCACTCAGGTTTGAGAACCACTGGCTCCAGAGGTTCAGGGACACCTCCTCTGCCATCACATGCACATACACACATGCGTGCAGCCAAGCCAGAACTCAGCCCGTCTAGTCTCTAAAGCTTCTGGCTCACGAAGTCTAGGGGCCCATTGGCATCCATTCCAAGGTGGACTTTCTAAGATGCTCATCACAACTCTATCATTTTCTTTAGGGAGCACGAATCAGATGATTTTTTTGAAGACACAGGAGATGAGTGCCTCTTTTGGGAAACCCAGTCATTGAGAATGGCCCCTGGGCATCTTAGAAACTGCCCTCCACCCACCTTTTACCACAAAGAAGCGCTGGTGGAACACAGAAGGTAAGCTCTACATTTGTAGGGAAACTGGTTTTATTTATGAAACATGCATCTGTTTGGGGTGAGGGTCTTTCTCACCCTGATATTTCCTTCTTCGGAAACACAGACAGCAGGTGCCTCTGTGTAAGCCCCAACCCCCACTCAGGTCCCCACTCCAGCCCTCTCGCCCCGTTCCCTGGCTCCTTGATGGGAAAGCACGTTCTACAGGGTTCCCCCATGCCACCCAAGCCCTCTGCAGCCAGCTCTCCCTGGACAGGGGGGGCACGGCTCCCCCTTTCTGGGCTCAGGCATAAAGAAGCCCACTCTCCCACAGGCAAAAACCACATTCTCCACCAATGGCTTTGTCTGAAATAAAGGTCGCATTTTGGTGTCCTGCTGGTCTTACTCTCTCTGTTTGAATTGAATTAGCTATATTTAATTAAATTTTATTCTTTCCACTAAAAATTTTCCAGAGCCAAGATGAAACAGACGCTCACCACACTGAGGCATTTGAAAGGACCCCAAGTGGGTATCTGTTTTAATGGATGTAGTTAAACAAGAAATTGCTGTAGTGGGGACTCACATCTCCCACGTCATATGATGTTCCTGAAGCAGTAGAATTGTGGCAGCCCCACGCCCTCCTCCTGTTTGCAGAACATCCAGCAAAAGCCCTTGGGGAAAAAAATCAGAAAGTTGAGGCTAAGATGATAACCACAGGGTGACCCATTCCTGTAAAGTGCCCCGTGTGAGGTGGCTTGGGGACGTCCCCTTCTCCGCCTCCCCTTTCCTACCTGTCTTGACTTGGTCTCAACCTAAAAAGTGATGTGGTCTCCCAGTTCTGCTAACACAGTCAGGACATTTGAGTTCTGATGAGACTGTACTATATGACGTATGACTGAGTCAGTCACGCCCCTGGCTCGGAGCAGGAGGTGCCTTCCGAAGGTCCTGAGGGAAATGGCCTTTAGAGGGCGGGTGGGTGTCCCCACCGTGCAGGAAGGGGCGTGTGGCCCTAGAAGAGAAGCTGCCCCAAATTGGGGAATGGGTGGGAAATAGGGGAAGGGAAGGGACTGAGGCCTGAGCCAGTTCTGAGCAAGCTCTAGGGCGTCAGGGCTGGGCCCAGGAGATGGCCCTGACGGGGAAGCAGAGGGCCGCGGCAGGGAAAGGGTGACAGAGCCTGGGCGGTGCTGGGGCTGCAAGGTCGGCCTGCCAGTGCATGTGCTCCTCCCGCCAGGTTCACCCTCGGGGGGCTCGGGGGCTAGCGCTGTGTGAGTTGGGGCAGAAGCCCCCTTACCTGGCTCTGGAATTCACCAGCAGGACTGCCTCTCGAGCTTCGTAGAAGGCCCCTTTCAAACTATGCACGGACAGTCTGCTGGCGAAGAGCAAGCCTGGCTCAAAAATGCCTACTCAGAGGTGAGGGGTGCCACCCCAGAATTTCCTACATTATCTTCCCCTAATAAATAAAAACACAATTGCTACCGATTGCAAGGGGAGGCCACGGGACGTAGAACATCACGACCTTGCAAAAAGACATGAAGCTGTGGGCCAATGTCCCAGCAAAGCATGTCCTGCTGTGCCGTCTCCACAAAATACAAGGTGGTCTGCAAACATGGTCTGAGGGGAATCGGTGTTTCCATTATGAACACCCCAAATGTTAATGGCTAATAGGAACCTGGGAGTTCCTAATTGCTAAACCACATCACAGAAGAAGCAATTAAAAAAAATAAACCAGCAGGGTGGAACTTGGAGGAACCTTAGCGGAAAATCAAGTCCAGTCCCCTTATTTTCACAGGGAGAAGCAGAGGAGCCCGGTAGTTGCAGAATTAGGGTTAGAAAATCACTAATTTGCATCTGTTTCCCCTGAGTAAGTTGGACACAATATCTATCTTGTGATTTCTAACTATATATCTAGACATTCCCATAAACCTATGGCTTTGTAAGTTTTGCTTACAAGTTGCACTTAATGAATTTTGCTGAAATGAGATCATCAGTGTTTATAGGAACAGAGTCTTTCCTGAAAGGACTAAACTTGACGGAGAACTTGTGCCGTTGGGAGAGCTCATCTGGAACACTTCACTGAGAATCAAAAACTTTGCTGAGAAGTAGTTGAGACCAGGAAGCATTGTTGTGCCGTGTAAAGACCAATGCCGGTGGGCTGGGGGACGGTGCTTGGCCCTCCTTGAGGGCTGGCAGGCGGCGGGGTGAGCGTGCGAAGTCACCCAGAACAAGAGGACTGAGCAGCTCCAGCAAAGCGGCTCTGAAGTGTGTGGGGAGGGCAGGCAGAGCTGGGGCCGCCAGCTGGCAGCTCACGGGTGGCAGAGAGCACAGGTGACGTCTGTGCAAGGCTGTGTGTCTGTGACGTCCCCACAGGCTGAGACCTGTGCAAGCATCCGGCTAGCACTGATCGCTTTGGGTTGAAATGCACACCCCACCAAGCCTGACCCAGTAATGAAAGCATGCAGGCCAGCCTGGGGTGGTAGGAAGAGCCGAGTCAAGAGCTGCAGACGCTCAAGGGAAAGTGGGAGAAACAGGGCCCTGTTAGAAAGACAGTGCGGGGCTTCCCAGAGGCAGGTGGGGCTCTCAGCTGGGCGCTGGCTAAATAGAGGCGTGGGAGTGAAACCCATCCACCTAAGCCCTGATTTTGCAACGAAAATGTACAAACAGGCTATTCTGATTTCAGCATAGATGCACTTTGTGTCTGGCGCTCTTTGCCCATTTATGTGGCACCACAGTGTCGCCGTGGTAGGGCCTCTGAGACCTCAGGGTGCCTGGGTTTGAGCTGTGAGGCCCCCGGGAGAGACTTAGGCACTGGAGGCCCTCAGGAGGCAGTGCCCGTGGCTCCTCCCCTCCCCAGCCACGTTCCCCTGTGACCATGCCCTGTTTTGCCAGAACTCCCCTTCCCCGCCCTTTCCCACCCGTCTCCCTCTTCCCAGGCTCCTTGCTCAGAAGGAAGGGTTTGGCCTATGCTTTGCCTCCAGACACCCTTCCCATGATTTATTCTCCAAGACCAAGGCTGTTGGGAGGAAAAGACCTTTCCCACCCCATTAAACCCCGGTGTGTCTTTTTCCATCTGTCTCCCATGGCTTTAATTCACCTTTGTACAGTCATTCCCCAATACCACCTCTCCTGATCCAGCCTCTCCCGTCTACAGGCCTGCCCATCAGGGACGCTTGTCTCCCCGTCATGCCAATCATCATGTTTCCCAGTGAACGCGCCGTCTTCCTCATCAGACCGGCTCTGCCGACTCCTCTATTTCCAGGGTGGGCAGCCCCTCTTCCGGTCACGGGTCTATAACCACAGGTCATCTGGATTCCAGCCTCTCTCAAGTCAGCATTTTTGTCCTGCATTCGTTCCTCCCGATGTCTTCACATGCGTATCTTCCTTTGGAGAAACAAAATCGCCTTGGGATTTCAGGCTCTCACATTAGTTCATGTTCAGCAAGTAGCAACATCAGTCAGTAAATACTGGGAGAAATGATGGTAGAAAGAATCTGCAGTGTGCACGTTGTCGTGACTGGCAAGGACCTGGAAGCAGGCGCATGTCTAATTATCTCGTGTCCAGCTAAGTAGCTGGCACAGAGAGGCCCCTCTGAGTGCACGGACAGAATGCCAGTTAGAAGGAAGCAAGAAAAGATATCTACCTGGACTTTCTTCCAGTCTCAGCTTCTGCTGCTCCAGCCTATGAAACTTCCATGAATATTTTATATTTTTAGGTTTCTGCCTTCTTCAACGATTTCAGTTTCCTATGAAAAACCTTCTCTGTGTGTCATTCAAAGACTTGTGCGTTTGGCTTCAAGGCAGAGGAGAGGGGAGCACGTGTGTGTGTGTATACATGTATGTATATATGCATGTGTGTGTATATGCATATATACGTGTGTGTGTGTGTGTGTGTGTGTGGTTAGAAAGAGGCTGAGACTAGACTGCGAGGAGATGCAGCGAGGGCAGAGAATAAACCCAGCTCACACATTTCATGCATTGCAGGTGGCCAAGTTTCTGGACCTTGGGAAGGATGTGGACTGACTAGGAAGCATTCCTCTGTTTATTTTTCCAGGGCCGGTTCTCTCCTGTGCAGCCCTTCTGTGCTGGGGTTTCTACTCAGTCTTGACCTTTGGGTAGGATCTGTTTCCAGGAACAGCCGAGGCTTGACAAGGCGGGCTGTATGGGCTGGGCCTCTGGCGACACTTCCTGTACTGTCACTGAGTTAAGAGAGACTAAGCAGAGGAGGGGGCGGTCAGGGCTGACTTGAGCGGGCCATAGCGTGCTCTACCCAGCAGGTCCTCCTGAAATAGGCACTGAATCCGCAAGGAGGGAGGAAGAGGAAGTGCCACAGATGATGAGGAGGAGGATTTGGACAACAGAACCTATCAACAAGTGACATCACGAGAATTGTCCTCCAAACCTATAAATATCGGACTCTGCCCATGGCCAGGTGTCCAAGTGGCGTTCAGAGATCGAGTGTGTTCCCCTCCCAGTGACGGGCCGCGCCAGCTTGTTTCAGCTACTGTACCTGCAGAAAGATGCGGGCCAGGGCAGGGAGCCTGGGAAATGATTTCGTGGGTTCTGATCCTGTTTCCATTTTAAATGGCCAAATGGAAGGCGGAAGAGGGGGTGATGTTTTTGCCTCAAGATGGGATCTTTTCGTTAGCTCCTGCAGTCATTTCTCAGAGCTGGCGTGATGCCTTCCGTCCTGTGATCAGTCCTTCAGGGTTTTCCTTTCACATTTCAGGAAGCCGAGCTTCCCCCACCTGTGAACACAGGAGGATCACCAAGCGTAGCGGTGTTGCCTTTTCCAGTCAGTGAGGTTAATCATTGGGAGGTAATTTGAGTTTTAAAACCATCTAGTAAATATTGCATAGACAGGAACTTCCAGAAGATGGCAGCATTAAGACATCATCACCCACAGTCACTGATTTTGTGTGTCACCTTTGGAGGGGACACAGTCCCCTTATTGGAACCTGTATTATTACTCACTACCAGTAAAACTATTCACTAAATGTAGAATAGAAACAACAGGATGAGGCTTTCATTCGCTATTATTAAATAATAAAATAAGAGAAAGAGGGAAAACCATTTTTCTGGCAGCCTCCAATCCAAATGCTGCGTTTATAACCCAATTTCCAGAAAACAAATATTGCAAATACTGTTGATATACTGCATAGAGCAATAAGATCTATTGCTTGGAAATCTGTCTTGCTACAAGAACTGGAAAATGGAAATATGAATTTCTCCTTCCTGCTGGAGACTTTTGGTGAGAGGAAGTCTCAATATTCTGGGTGTTCAGAAAGGACACCTTCTTTTTTTCCTAGACAAGGGAAGATTGAACTGAGTTGTTTTAGTGACAGTTTAAGAGTTAATTTGGTTCCTGGAAAGACATCATTCAGTGGGATTGCATATGCTCTCCCTGTTAATATAAATAGGCTGAAGTATAAACCTAATTACTCTTCAGAAGAAATGCAATTTCTTTAAAAAATGCTTATATAAGCATGTGCATATGTAAATGTATATATTTATTGGTCAGCATGTTTATCCACCTTAAGAATATTTAAGAGATTTACCATAAATCTCTGGTATACAGATATAGATTACAATTCACGTAGTAGGGAAGTTCTTTAAGCTTAGTTTCCTTTTATATGAAGACTGTAGATGGCTGTTGCTGTAGAGGGCTGTCCTGGGGCCAACGGGTATAAAAGCAAGCCATCTGTGTCTAGCCGTGTGCAGCTGGCATACCCTGAAGCCCCTTGTGAAGCACAGAGCCGCTTACCTCCGTAGATGTCCTGAGTGATGGAAGTTGTATTTGGCATGAGTGCCAGTTCATCTGGATGTATCTGAAAAATTCCTTAGAGGGCTGGGGTGGAGAGGATGAGTTGTTCTCTGAGAATGGAATATGCTGACTGTTACCACCAATAATCCTCTGAATATTTTGTGATATTTTGTTACCATACATCTGAGAAAGATGGTGTTCACAGTTGCTTCGACCCAGGTGCAGAGGTCCCGAGTCTCACAAAACCTCATCTCTAAATGGCACACAGAAGAGAAAGGGTGACAAAGGATCTAGAAGCTTTAACTAACATCACAGTCAACCTCTGCCTCAGTTTCCTTTGTCTGCAAAATAGAGGCTGTGGATGAAAAGGCTTTTAAAGGCTTTCTCAGTTTTGACATTTCAGTATTTCTTTTTCTCGAGGTATTGGGAGAGGATTAAGGGTCCACCTCCTTCCCTTACTTCTGCCCCACTCTGCCAGAAGTAAGAAAGAGTTTTCCCTTTGTTTTAGCACATGCAGACAAGCCAGCTAAAGAGACACACGTGGAGGAAGTGGAAGACTTCCACTGCCTCCCCAAAAGCAAAATCTTATTTTTCACGTACAGATTTTAGCACTAGCTTTGTAAGTCTCAGATCCTACCAAGGTAAATATTATGTTTTCTATAAGTACATTCAGAAAAGCAGTTCTCTCAATCTGTGTATATTGTTCCTGGCAGGAAGCAAATGTCAGCTCCTGTGTAATTGATCTGTGACATCTTAGTTTCGAGGCTTAACCAAAGTAGTTACTAATAGATTTTAGATGACAGACGCGGAATTTTCTTCTCTCACCCTTCAGTGGGAAAATCAGGAGACCAGGACTGTGGTGTCAGTTAGGTTTTGGTGCATTTATGATAATTTTAGGGAAAGCTTAAAACAATATTAAGGAAAAAATATTGTCATATATATATATGTATATATATAGATACATGTACATATATGTATATATATATGAATGATGTTTTAGTAATCTGTTTAATGAACACAAATTTATTGAATTGTTTTAGCAGGTAAAGCGAATTTTTTTCCATTGTTGTCAAATTTCATTAAAACTGAAGATTATGTATAAAAGCACCAGAACAATGCATGAAACACAGTCACTCAACAAATGTTAATACCACTTTTTATAGAGTTTACTCTAAGGGTGATTATGTGTAACCATCTCAGGAATGTCTAGATTACTTATATGATAGCAGCTCACATTAGGAGACTAAAGATAAGCAGATTGTCTTAAACAGATGTTGGCTAGTTCCACACAGGATTTTCTTAGACTCAAGTCTAATAGGCCTAAGAACTTTGAAGATGAACCATCCTTCATTGAGAAAATGTCTGGGGCTCATGTAGCCCGTTTTATCTTGCCTGGTCGGATCTCCTTTCATTTCGGGTCCAAAGGCTCAATGGCCAATGTCTCCAGGAGGTTTTGGTCACGAAGCTTTCCTTGTAAACTCTAGAAGTCATGGGAAACATTGGATAGGCCCAAAGTGTTGGATTTTCTAATGTCATGAAACGTCTAGAAAAAATCGAATGTGTTTTATTACTGCAAGACATGTACCTACCTCTCTCTGTGGTTAGGAAGACTCACTAATAGTCGTATTTTCACAAGATCTCTACTAAAAGAGTCTTATTTCTTGATTGACAGCTCACACTCTCATGATAATTATCAAACAGCAGAGTCTCACGCTTGTGATGTGGCTAAAGGGAAGGAAAGATGCTCTATTCATTCTCAAGTTGCCTCGAGATGTAAATGGTGGAGACAGGAATGCTGAATGCAAACATCCTGGACTTAGGTGCTCTTGATCATGACAGATGTAAGTTCACAAACGTTTGACAAAAGAGTACTTTTTTAAGGGAAATGTGCTCTTTTGGTTGTGAGATTGCTCTTACAGAGTGACAGAGTAACGCAAGTCACAGCCTACGCTATCTTCTATCACCATAGTTACTGGCTTAGTAAGTCGTCTTAACTCTTTGGAGTATCAATATTGAATTACTTTATTTTTCTATTATCAGCTACTAGCTGTGCTCTGTTGAATGCCACCACTCCTTTCTCTCTGACAGAAGCCTTGCTTAATTATTCTGATTATACAAACCTTTAGCATTTCCAGTTATCGAAATAGTCTCATTCTAAAAATAACCATGCCTTTTCATTGTCTTTTCACATTCATGTCAGCCACATATTAATTTTTTATTGAGGTAAACTTTATGCAGTGCAATGCATGTATCTCAAGTGCAAGATTCAGTGACTTCCAACCATGCATATATCTATGTAGGATACAAGATGAATACACAAAAATCAATTGTATTTCTGTATACTAGCAATTAAAAGTCTGAAAATGAAATTACGAAAAAAATTCCACTACAATTGCATAAAAAGAATAAAATAAGAATAAATTTACAACTTAGTATAATACTAGAACACTGAAAATTACAATACATTGTTGAAAGAATTTATAAAGAACTGAATAAAAGGGAAGCCATCCCATGTTAATGGATTGAATGTCTTCTATTGTCAAGTTGGGAATATTCCACAAATTGATATACAGATTACATGACTTCTATCAATCCCAGATGCCTCTTTTTTTCTTGTAGAAATTGACAAGATGATCCAAAAATTCATATAAAAATGCCATGGACCCAGAATAGCCAAAACAATATTGAAAAGAAAGTACAAAGTTGGAGAACTCACACTTTCCAATTTCAAAATTTACTTTAGATCTCCCGCAATTAAGGCAGTATAAGACTGGCACCGGCTAAACATATAGATCAATAGAATTGAATTGAATCCAGAATTAAACCCTTACATTTGTGATCAGTTGATTTTTGACAAGGTTGTCAAGACCATTAATGGAGAAAATATAGTCTTTTCAACAGACGGTATTGGGACAATTGGATATCCACATTAAAATAAAATAAAGTTTGACTTCTGTCTCAGATCATATACACAAGTTATTCAAAATGTATCATAGACTGAAATGTAACAACTAAAACACTTAGAAGAAAACTCAAGAGTAAATCTCCATTACCTTGGATTAGACAATGGTTTCTTACCTATGATACCAAAAATGCAAGCAACAAAAGAAAAATAAATTGAACTGCATCAAAATAAAAAAGTTTTGTACTTCAAAGAATACCATCAAAAAAATGAAAAGACAACCCAAAGAATGGGAGAAAAAATATGCAAATCATATCTAATAAGGAACTTGTGTCCAGATTATATAAAGAACTCTTACAACTCAAAATGAAGATTTGAATAGACATTTCTCCAAAGATTTGCAAATGATCAATGAGCACATGAAAAGGTGCTCAACATCAGTATTGAGGAAATCAAAATCAAAATCAAAATCATATCAAGTGCACAGTAAAGGAAACCTTCAACAAAATGAACAGCAACCAATGAAATGGGAGAAAATATTCCCAAATCATATCTGATAAGGGGTTTAAACGTGGTTGCGCAACTGTGGGGGTAGACTAAAAATCACTGGATTGCGTACTTTGAAAGGGTGAAGTTTATGGTATGTGAATTATCTCAGTAAAGCTGTTATTAAAAACGCACACTTCTTTAATACACCTGTGTAATACACCTAATCAACTGACTTGTATATTTTTATACTTCAATCTCATCTTCAGTTCATATCCCTACTCCAATCCCCAAGCTAGATTTTTGTCTTCTCCCTCTGTCCTCCTCCAGATTCCTAGCTGTGAGAGAAAGCAAGGGAGAGAAAAAAAGACACTGCTTTCTTTGATTGTCAGTTGGAGGTTATGATGCTCTCCTTGACTGTCTATGACTTTTGTTCTAGCTCATAGTCTGCAGGCTTGATTTGGACAGGTAGTGTGCACAGAAGACTGGCAAGAAGGGGCTATTGTCTTCTAAGCTCTTCTAAACACTGGACTCAGGGGGCTTTTGCAAACCCTGGCCAAGCTTGGACTGTTAGCCAGCTGATAGTATCAGCTGCTGTTCCTCTGATGTGTGCAACTCTGTGCTTCTCCACAATTCCCTGTCTCATCTATCTTTTGTGGTCCCTAGTAAATGTTATGGGGATAAACACAATCCCTACAATCTATGTGCTCACAATTCTGTTGAGGAAATTTTATTGGTTATAATTGGTTGTCAGCTCAACATCCATTTTCTAGGCCCCTTTTCTTCTTCCTAAACCAAATGCTGATTTTTTCCCCCCATGTCCACCCCGTTATCAGCTTGTTCAATCTGTGTCCTGTTTAAAAAATCTTTGTCTGAGGATCTTGAAAATATTGTTTTATATTTTTTTCTAGAATCTTATTGTCTTAATTCTCACTTTTAGGTCAATGATCCATCTTAAATTACTTTCTGTGTATGCTGTAAGGTAGAGCTCAGGTTTATCTTTTACAATATAAATATCCAACAGATCCAGTGACCTTTCCTGAAAAGCCCACCTTTCTC
This sequence comes from Phataginus tricuspis, assembly GCA_029783875.1. Taxonomy (NCBI): domain Eukaryota; kingdom Metazoa; phylum Chordata; class Mammalia; order Pholidota; family Manidae; genus Phataginus; species Phataginus tricuspis. The sequence goes on along the minus strand of JAQQAC010002067.1, from coordinate 10,553,938 downwards.
CCTTTACTGTAAATTAGGTGATTTCATATGTGCAGTTCTGTTTTTCCCATTATTCTATTTGCCTATCCTTGCACACATTCTAAATTACTGCTGTACCTTTACAGTTGATCTTTATATCTAGTAGTGTAATTCCCCCCAACTCTTTTCTTTTTTTCAAGATTTTTTTTGCTCTTTCAGGTTCTATGCATTTTCACATAAAATTTAGATTCAGCTTGTTCATTTCAATGAAGAAATGTTGAGGCTTTTATTTGGGGTTTCATTAAATCTACAGAAAGATGTGAAAAGAATCAAGATCTTGCCAATAACGGATTTTCCAGTCCATGAGCATGAAATATCCCTCCATTTATTCAGCTCTTTTAAGATTTCTCTCTACAATGTTTCATTTTCAATATAGCAGTCTTGTACACCTTTTGTTAGGTTTATTCCTATATATTTGATTTTTAAAATTAATATACTATATACATCTATTTAAGTATACAATTTGATAAATTTTGATATATGTAGATACTCTTAAAAGCATCACAGTTAAGATAATGAATATACTCATCACCCTAAAAAGTTTACTCCTGTCCTTAATAATCTGTCCTTCCCTACCCCTGCCTGCCTGAATTTTTCTACCCCTAGGCAACCATTGACCCACTTTCTCTCACTATAGATTAGTTTACAATTTTCTAGATTTTATGTGAATGGATCATAAATTATGTACTCTTTTTTTTGTGGGTGGAGGTGCGGTTTCTTTCGTTCAGGATAATTCTGTTGATATTCATCCATGTTTTTGTGTATATCACTAGTTTATTCTTTTTTGTGGGTTAGTAGTGTTCTATTGTTACGAAAAATACTGGGAAGCCTGGATGGATCACTGATGGAAGAACCAAGTGGCGCTCTGAGGTCTTGGAGTGTTGAGGTTTTATTTCACACCAGCGGGCTCAGAGGGGAGTAATCTCCCAAAAGTTTGAGCCCCCAACAAAGACAAAGGGAGCAATATACATCTTTCTGCTTCTGTACCTGTAACATTCCTACGTGCACAGCAAGTGAGCAGGCAAGGGGGAGGGACTTTAGGGAGTGAACGTAGGGAGTGGGTGCTCGGCAGGGCGGGAAATCAAGGGACTGTTTTTGTTGTTTATGTTGAGGAGAGAGAGACAGAAGGGAGCCCCCTGGACTAGACGGCTGTCCTTGTAAATTTTTCTCTATCTTTATTGTATGAACATACCACAATCTGTTTCACTTCCTGAGAGGCTTTATTCACAGAAATAGAACAAACAACCCTAAAATTTGTATGGAACCATAAAAGACTGCAATAGCCAATAGCCAAAGCACTCTTGAAAAAGAAGAACAAAACTGGAGGCCTCATGCTCCCTGATTTCAAACTATGTAACAAAGCTACAGTAATTAAAAGAGCATGGTATTATCCTAAAAAACAGACACATAGATCAATGGAACAGAACAGAGAGCCCAGAGATATTGACCTTGAACTCATTGACCTACCAAATTCACTCATTATTTTTATTTGTTTATAGGTTCTTTTGGCTTTTCTATGTATGCAATTATGTCATCTATAAATAATGACAGACTTAGTTTTTGTTTCCTATCGTTATACTTTAATTTCTTTTTCTTGCTTTGTTATACCACTTAGGTCTTTCAGTACAATGTTGAATAAAAATGGTGATAATGGATATCCTTGTTCTCTAATTTACAGAGAAAGCATTCAATATTTCACCATTAGGAATAATTTTCTAGATTTTTTGTAACTACACTTTATCTATTTTCTAGTTTACTGAGTTTTTGTTTTTATGACTGGATCTCAAATTTTATGGAATGTGTTTTTAGCATATACTGATATAAGGCTTTTCTCTTTTATTCTACTAATGTGATGATACACTGATTAATTTTCAAATGTTAAGCCAACTTTTCATTTCTGGAATAAATGCCAACAATGCTTCATTTTGACAGTATTCCTAGAAAAATGAGGTTTCCAAATAAATGAAGTTTATTAGGACCTTAAGAAGAATTAAATCTTCTTTAGTCCTTTTCTGAGGAGGGGGTGATATTTCTAAGTTGTTTTACTTGCTTTAATGACCTTTTAATCATAATATATTGAACACATAACATTTTTCCCCCTATTTACTCAGCATTGTCACTGTTGACATTTATTCCACAGACATTTATTCTCTGTTTTGGTTGATGAATTAATAATCATTAGTTAGAATGTGTTATAGTATTTAAAGATATGTAGTGTATTCAATAACTGTACAACACACCAGGTTTGGTTTTAATTACTGCTGTTTGTGTTTATTTTTGTTCAGTACTTACATTGCTTTTATCCTGTTTCTTGCTATTTGACTACCAAGTTTTCTTTCTTGCTTCTTTTAGTATACTTGTTTCTGGCATTCCCTCTCTCTCTTTCTCTCTCTCACTTTTAATTTGATTTTTGAATAAGAAGGAAATAGCTAACTAACCTTGTTAGATCTATATGTAAAGTAAGAGCAACTTAGTTCTGAATGAGTGTATGTCGACCATTCCTGGAAAGAAAGAAATCCATTGTCTTTGTATTACTTATTTTGACTGCCTAAAGACCTTGTTTATCTAGTTGTACAATTTCCATTCTGTGTTTTTAGGTAGATGAAATTACTAGATAAATGAATATTATGATGTTTGAATATATCACAGACCAAGCAGCTAATTCAACTTTGAATAATTGAGAGTAATAATATTCAAATCAAATACTAGTAATATACACATCTTATAGAAAATATAAAATTTTTATATGAAATACAAAATCAGCACTTTATATATAATGTAATTTTAAAATTGTAATTTGTAAATTCAGTTAATAAATTCTACTTATTGCAATAAACCATATCAGAAAGACTTTGTAAAAATACAACTCAAGAATAAATTACATGTCTTTGTCACAAACTTAACTAGCACCTAGCTCTGCTTTCTTTATAAGTTTTTTATACTTTGCTTTACTTACAGCTCCTGGTAAGGTTTCCAACCCAATCACTCACCAAATGTATATTAAACACTATATACCAGTCCTTGTTTTAGTTCCCAGGGATACAAAGTTGAAAACACTCCTCGAATCCTTCATAACCTAATGCAGTGGTTCACATCTGGGGAGATTTTGCATGCTCCCTCCTACCCTGGCGGCATTTGGCAATGTCTGGAGATGTTTCTGGTTGTCCCAAGTTGGGGAGCACTCCCATGCTACCCCCATCTACTGCATACAAGCCACGGGCACTGCTAAACATCTTATGGTGTGTAGGACAGCCCCCCGCAACAGAGAATTATCCAGCCCAATGTCACTAGCGCCAAGACTCAGCAGCACTGCCCTAAGGTGTGCGACTATGAACACACAGACACCACCAGGGCAGTGATCTAACCTGCAAAGTTTGCCCATTTAAAAAAATATATTGGCATAATCCATAGACCGGAATTTCTACTGTACATCCAAACTATCCCATTAAGACAAGGGTATCAACTAGCTATGTCCTTATTCCAGGTTCATTATTCATGCATCAGAGTGGGAGGTAATTTCTAAACCTGCTTGGCTGTTTTCACTAGGAACAAATTAGTCCTCACATAGAATTTCACTTGTCTCCTACACCAGTGGGGTGGGAGGCTGGGGGTAGAGGGGACATTTGTATTTGTTGAGAGAAGCCAACGAAGGAAAATCCAAAAGGGAGCCTATGAAAATGAATCAGTAGAGGGCAAAGACATTGAAATGAACTTGTCTCCTGATTCTTTTTGTGTGGAGTGCATCGGGGAATCTGAGTGCAGCAGAGCGCGCCGAGGGTGTCCCAAAGACGTGGCACTAGCAGCTCTGGAAAGACTGTTCTTGGATCGGAGTTGTCCTTCCTTAGTCAAGTAATCACCACTCTCCTGTCTGTTTCCTTACCTTTAAAATATGCAGGGAAGTAGTACTTGGATGAGAAAATTAGTGTAACATGCTTACATTATTAGTGCCTGGGAAAGTAAATGCTTAAGGAAAAGTAAATGCTTAAGGAATGGTAGATTGTTCTCTGCGGAAGGAATGTGCCGTGTTCTTCGTTTTAGTAAAGTGGGTGCAGGAAAGTGGATGGCTGGGCCTGTGCTGTCCCATATGTCACCCTGGCCACCTGTGGATATTGAGCACTTGAAACGTGGCCTGTCTGAATGGAGATGCTGAAAGTGTAAAATCACCATCAGATTTTGAAGTCTTAATTTGATTTCTTTAAAAGAAGGTAAAATATCTCACTAACAATTTATATATTGATTACAGATTAAAATAATGATGTAAAATAATTTTGGATGTATTAAAGAACAAATTATTAAAATTAATTTCACCCCTTTCTTTTGATTTTTTATTATGGCTATTAGAAAGTTTTCCCTGGAACACAAGGCTCTCATCTCAGTGCTCCGCCACAGTGCTGGTTTGGGCAGCGCCTCCTCAGACCCAGGGGAGGCCGGGGGCTCTGTGCGTCACACTCGCACATGGATAAGTGCATTACAGCGCATGCGGCCACTTCTGAGCTGGGACCCAGGCTCTGCGGCGGTGCGGCAGGACCCTAGGCAACATACGTGCTCTTGGGCTGGCATCGTCAGGCCCCAGGCAACGCATGTTTTACAGCCTTAAACCTGTGAAAATTCGGGGCTGCCCCTGCTAGCTCTGGAGCCTGCCATCGTTCCTTCTAAGTACCGGGGTAACTGAGGGTGAGAGGGGTGTGAATGAAGCACACTGATAAAGGACTGACTTATCCAAGGCTCCCTCCAAGCATCTAAGGAAGCATCATCCCTCAATGGCACCGCGTGTGCATCGCCCTCCTCCCTCTGTCCTGCTTCTGAACGTGTCCTGAGCTGCATAGGTGCACCCGGGGCTGGAGGCGCCGTGGCAGCCGCTCGGTGTCCCCCAGACTGCCCTTGCCAGCCGGCGCACCCTTCCTGCCCTGGGGGCTGGGGCTGGGGCTTGGGCCTGTGACCCTCTCTGATATCTGGGAGGTTCCATCCAGAGCCCCCTTGGATGTGGCCTTGGCTAGACTTGATCCAATCCAAGAACACTTTGTAGTATTAAAATATATATGTACATGTACATATGTGTTTGTGTGTGAGGTCTATACATAATGGGTGAAGCTTTTCCCAGCGCCACTTTAGCATCTAGATGAACACGAACCCTATGCTTATGATGGATTTACTTTTACAAATGTGTTTGTTTATATTTCCATCCAATGTTAAATATTTAATATTTCATGACATTTTGGAAAGATGTGATTTTAAGCTTTACTTAATTTTGGATGTAAAATTTTGATATTAATTAACCACAATTTACACTTTGCCTTTACATTTTAATAGGAAATTTTAATATATTTTAATGAAACGAACTTTTTGGGAAAAGAATATTACAGTAATTTAATTTTTTCATGTACTCTACATCTTAATAATATATTTCAAGTTTTCACACTTGAAGACAGTTATATTTTATTTTGAATCCCTTAGATTATTATTGTCAAAGGACACAAATTATGTAAATATCTTGATCATAAAAACCTAAACAATGATCCGTGGAAGTATGTCATGTAAAAATTACAGCTCTACAAATATTTTCCTGTTTTTGTCATGAAGCAGGTTTTAGCTCATGAAGTGTCCACCTTGGTGAAAACCCTCAGACTTCCGATACAGCCCACCCTCTCCAAGCCAGAGTGTGGGAATTAGGTTAGGTAGTCAGTGATGGATAGAGCAATGGAATAGCAGGGGCGAAGAAAGAGCCTGTAAGACAAGAATAAAAATAGCTTAGCTCAGATACACTCAGGGTCACAGGACTGCAGGTCCCCGCAGGAGCTAGATATAATGTCTTGATACATGTCGTCGAATTGTTTACAGCAGCCAAGACCCCACCAGATGGACTCCATCCTCACTGCCAGCATGTAGACCCCAGATCAGTTGGATCTGGAAGATTGATGGTTAAGATTCCTACAATATGTCCGGATTATCTGATGCTATCCAGTCAAGAAGATGTCCATGAGCTGAATATGTGTCCTGAGACCCTCACTCATAATCTTCCCTGTAAAAACCCTTGCTTGTAAGCCCACAGGAAGTTGGGACCTTGAACATTCTCATGGAGAATTCACCATTTGCCTTGTAATAAACGCCTGCTGTGTTTCGCTACACGGGTGTCAGCGTTTGGCCAGCTGCCCAGTGACCAGGGGACCCAGGTTTGAACGGTTCAATAATGAAGCTTCATTTTACAAGGTAATGAACAGAGCATTTCATGTAACTGCTTAAGTTGATTTATAACTCTTAATATTTATAATATATTAAATACTTAGACATATGGCAGGCAGGCCTCTGTTCCCTTGACTGCAGATTAATAAATATCAGCTGAGCTAGTACCCTTTGGGCAGGCTCGGTAGTCTTTGGCGGCCTACTGATTTTTGAAGTGTGTTATATAAACTGTTTTATAAAATGCATTCAGAGGAATAGCTCCGTTTAAATGCCGTGGCCTATCCGTGGATGCTTGGTGCTTTTCTCCCTAACTTCCTACTTTCATCTGCCTCCCGGATCGCTGCAGCCAGCCTCCTGGTCCATGCCCTCATGCGTATCCTGGTGCCGTTTGGGAATATTGAGGCATATTTCGAACTGTGTGCACTGCCCAGCCTTGATGCCTATGTTATTTTCTGCATAAATTCCGCTAGAAGCTGCTTAATGGTTTCCCCTGCCTACTGACTTCCCTGAAGCAAAACGGTGTCCCTTTCTTAAATACCTTTAAGGGCAGGCCTGAGGTAAAAAGCCCACGTTACCTGTACGAATGTTAATTCCGTGCCTCTATTTTTGCTTTCTCTAAATGCATCAGCATAGGCCTGGCCTGCAGGCATGTTCTGGGAACTCACAGCTCGAGCTTCCAAACTGCCCCCCATCTAGGCCCCAGCTTTCTAGCAACTTGGCCCATGAAAGCTCATCACTCAACAGATGTGATCCCCTTCCAATACGCACGTTCCTCGCCCTTTATAAGAGGATGTAGTCCCAGAATCTGTGCAGCCAGTACATCACGGAAATACCCCGGGTCATGGCAAATTGTGGCTTAAGCAGAAACACTGATAAGCCCTTAGCAAAGCACGTCCTGGGGTGATTTCCCAGGGCCCGTCTCCTCTGGGTTGGCGCTAGTGGCACTCGTCACCATCTTCTTCACACTGGAAATAAAAGCTAAGTAACGGAACAGATAGCATGTTACTTTTTTATCCACAATGCTCATCAATACGTCTCCTCACAAATCATTACAATAAACATCATTGATTTAGTATAATGGCTATTAACCCAGGTGGTAGACCCCGAATGTGTCAGAATTTTCTGATTTATTACTGGGTGCTTTGTGTCAACATACATATTCCTGCAGGCCTGAGACTGGTGGGCAGTTATGTAGATTTGTATGCAGTTTTATGTATAAGTCTTAATGGAAATTTGATTTGGGAGTGAAATAGTCGCTATTTACCGAGAAGCCCCTTCTTGACTTGCCCTAAAGGCTAAGGTGAAACGTTAACTGGCTAGTGTCTACTTGAGTCCAGTGATGTAATCAGATTTGACATTTATTTTCTGATTGAATTCCAAGCGTATCTTTCAGAGGGCAGGCTGTCACCTCCGTGGACTTCGGTCTCATCACTTCCCGTGACCCAGCAGTCGCACTGCCCAGAAAGGCCCGGGAGCTGTTGCCCTCGGTTGTCAGTACTGCCCGTCAGGGGTAATGCTGCAGGCAGGGGGTCCCCAGGGAGCTCGTGGTAATGAGGACTTTCACCCGCACTTCAGTACCCGCTCTTCCCAGGTGCTAGGAGCGAACACGGGTTGCCCAGGGGAAGCTGGAACCTGAGGTGTGGCACCTGCAGCCGCGGGCCTTGGGTGGAGTGGTGAAGTTATCCTTTCAGGGGCACCTTGTCTGCTCTTGTCCTCACCCCTTAGGCCTTGGCCGTTTCCAAATGCCTCCCCTCCCCCAGTGGACACCTTTTGAGGAAAACATGTAGTAAAGGAGGCAAGTCTTTTTTCCCCTCAACATTTAACTTATTAGAAGCTTGCTGTTTTAAGAGGCCTTGGTGTATCTCCCCTTTGAGTGGTTAATGTATTGTCATGCGATGCCTGCAGCCTGTGTATCTCACTTCACACTTTCTTCTTCCTCCAGGTCCCTGGGGCAGGTGGGTCCCTGGGGCAGGTGGGTCCCTGGGGCAGCTTCGGCTGCAGCCTAATTCTAGTGAGTATGATCCCAGTCCTCCTTTAGACTGACCTACTCTGGAAACGTCGGGAGGCAGAGGTCTAGTTACGTTTTGTTCATGTGACAGTTCAATGCAAATGTTCCTAGTTGTGAGCAGCTTTGTCCCTGCGGTGACTCTGGGACCCATGATTCTTTCATCTCTGGCTTCTCTTTCTCTCAAGGGGTTGGAGCGCTTTGCCTCCATGGGATGGGCAAAAAGACTGCCTTGCACTGAATGGCACACATCCCTTGCACTACGGTTCCCTAGGTGAGAACTAATGCCAAGGCCATTTCAATATGCAATGAGGAGCTGGAAAATACAGCCTCTGGAAGGGCAGCTTCTCTGCAGAGACAACGCTGTTCTGTGGAAGGGAAGGAAATTTGGTGACCAGTCATCTGCCTTTGGTTAAATTCCCTTGGCCTATGATACCTATTCTCCTCTTCACTATATATGAAAATCCTACTTGTCTTTAGAGGCTCAGCTTAAACACCATCGCATTCACGAAGTCCTCCCAGTCTCACTGTTGGAATTAATTGTCCTCCTCCTGTGCACCGGCTCATGCCTCCATCATGGCACAGGAATGTGCGTGCTCCCCGGCGGGCTCTGCAGCTGTGCAGGGTGCTCCTCAAGCCCATGGGGGGAGTCATTTCTTTCTGAACCTCCCACATCCCCTAGAATAGTGCTGCACACCAAACCAAGGTTCCCTCAGTTATTCCGAGAAATGCTGTGATGACTGAAGCACTTGAGCATGAAGTATATAAAATCCCTCAGGAAGTGTGATATCGACCAGCTAATAAGCATTTGTTAATTGTCTGCTATGCCAAACACAGTTTCTGTATTTAGGATGCCTATAATCTAACAGAAATGTAAGATATAGAAAAAAGAAGAAAAGATTTCTTTTAAACTCTTGAGGTACTGCTGACTAGACCAATGGTAAATGGTATTTAACAACCTGGAAACTAGTGACATCCGGGGGTTGAAGCCCTGTTATATGCACAATGTGTGCAGCACACATTACGTTTCAGTGAATAAATAATATAACTCAAATCCTTTTCCATATTTTTTTAAATACAGACATTCTGATTTTCTGACTTTTAAAAATCATTTAAGTGGGGGCTTCCTTGTCCCCTCCTGGCCTGAGCCAGAGCTCTGTTCTCTTGCTTTCTCTCTAAATAAAAGCCTCTCACTTGCTTTCCTAAAAAAAATATATATATATATATAATTGAAGTATCACTGTACCATTAATACATACATACAACCACAGTGAAGTTCTCTGTAATGTATCTATAGCATGAAACAAGAGTTGAAATCAGTAGACACATTGGTGTCAGTATGAGGATATATGTACACACTATATGTATGTTTGTAAATGTATGCACACATTCTATAGCTCATTGCAAACTAATATGGTATGATTATACTTCTCTCTCTATAGTGCAGTTCATGGCCTCTGCTTATCTCAAAAGAAAATGCTCAACTGGGCTATCCTTTTACCAGATGTAAATTAATTAATATAAACATTTATTTTATATTAGTGGTACTTTATATTAATATATATTAAATTAATAATGCATTTCATATTATAAATTTATATTATTATAAATTATATAAGTATTATCATTTATATCATAAATTAATTCACTTCATATTAATGCATTAAGTGTTTATATTAATTAATGTTACCAATAAAAGAACTAAAAATAGTGACAGATTACACTGGCATGAGGAAGAGGGATGGTGAAAAGAGGTAAAGAAAACATATTCTCATCTCTCAGAGCAGGAAGCCAATAGTTAAATTGTAAGGTTGAGAAACCAAGAAATAAGTGTAAAATTACTATTAGAGAAAAGCACCTACTAGAAACACTAAAACCAAATGGTTAAATACCTGATAAGAAGTTAATACCAGGATATAGGAGGAACTCCTACAAATCTATATTAAAAAAATAACCTGACTTTTAAAAATGAGTAGCTCATTTTGAAAATGACCTGAATAGACATTTCACCAGAGAAGATGTACAGATGGCCAACATGTACGTGAGAAGATGCTCAGCGTCGCTAATCATCAGGGAAATGCAAATCAAAACCACAGCGAGATGCCACCTCACATCTGTTAGAAAGGCTATTATGAAAAAAAAAACCACAACAGATAAGAAGGGTTAGTGAGGATGTGGAGAAAAGGGAAGCCTGTGTGTTGCTGGTGTGCTGTGCTGGCGCGGCCACTGTGGAAGACGGCATGCAGGTCCTCAGAAGATTAAAAATAGAGTCACCCTTTGACCACCAGTCCATCTCCCGGGTGTCTCTCCAAAAGAACTGAGGGCAGGATCCCAAAGAGAGAGCTGCATGCATGTGCTCACTGCCGCATTATTCGTGGTCGCCAAGAGCAGGGAGCAAACTCAATGTCCACCGACAGGTGAATGAATAAAGAAAATATGGTGTTTACATACTATGGAATATTACTCAGTCCTACAAAGAAACTCTGCCATTTGAAACCACATGGATGGACCTGAAGGACATTGATGCTGAGGGAAAGAAGGCAGACAGGGAGGAACAGATACTGTGTGATCCCACTTCTAGGAGGAATCTAAAATCGCTGGGCTCATAAAACCAGAGTACAGCAGTGATTACCAGGGGCGGGAGGGAGGCGGAGATGAGGAGCTGTCTGTCAAAGGATGCCGCGTTTCAGTTACTAGGATAAGTAATTTGGAGACCTACTGTGCACACAGCCTGTAGTCAACAATGCTGTACTGTATACTTGAGGTTTTGGTAGGAGGTGACACCTTAGGTTAAGTGATCTTACCAAAAAGGAAAAAAAAATTAATTAAAATAAATAAAGGCAGAAGGAAACTTTTGGAGGTGACAGATAAGCTATGGCCTTGACTGTGGTGATAGTTTCAGGGACGTATACTTATCCCCAAACTCATCACATTGTGTACATTAAATATATACAGGTTTTTATATGTCCAGCACACCTCAATAATGTGGTTTTAAAAAACCAAATGGTTAAAAGTGGTTACTTTTGTGATCAGAGTCAGGCATAGCTCACTGTTGAATTAGAGTTTTTAAATTATGGGTATTTATCTTTGATTAGTTATCTTTAAAAAAATAACTTTTAATTAATTATCGTATGATTTAAAAAATGATTTTATAATAGCTATTTTATAATGATGTCACTATATATTTTCTTCATTTATGAATATTAAAAATTAATGCTATTATGTAAAAATCTGAAAATTTGGATAAAAAAGTTATTTTTTATATTGGGAGATGCAACAATCATAACTCAGAAAAGGTAGAAAAAGGTCAGTAAAATTAATGAGTTTCTAGGATAAGTTTCAGAGCCTAAATTTAAAATAACTAGGAGAGAAAATTAGTCAAATGAAAAAGTTTTTCTCCTACTTTACAAATATATATATATATGTAATGTATGTTTTATATATTTTGTATAAATCTACCTTAGATTTATAATACATTCTACTTTATATAGTACGTTATATAAATATAAACTATAATAAACATATACTATATAAAATATATAATAAAAATAGTAATATAATATTATATATTTGTATTCTCTCGTGACCAGACTGGAAATTCACATGTTAAGCATGAGTTTTATACTCAGAAGTACACATTCTTGATATTGGGATGCAATATAGCTACGTATCTAAATAAGTGTCAATCTGAAGTAATTCTGTTCGAGAAAATCCTTTAAAAAAGGTCCACTCATACAAAGAAGATCAGGTGGGAGGGGCTGTCCATATTATAAAGAATACATTAAGAGCCTTCTTTAAATAGTGGTGTTCACTAATATGAAATTCATTTAAAGGCTTAAAAATCAAATTGATGCACAGCTTTTTAGGAGCACATACATCATTTCAAGAATGTAGTCCTGTAAAAAGCAAGTGCTAAGAAGGGTGCGATTACTGAAAAATGTGTGAAGAATTTTCTGTCTCATTAGCAAATGCAAAATGATCTTTTCTTTCAAAGAAAGGCCTCATAGTAAAACCATTTCAGTGTGTGAATAGATGCAAAGCAGGTTCACAAAAATGTGAATATAGACTCATTTTTCTTCCCTAGAGATACAGCTCATGGACAACTTGGGTGAAGTAGAATAGGGATGGAATTACCAAAATTCTGGGCTTGGGACCTATTATTTAATTCATAATTTCGTTCCCAGTTTTCCAGAAAGTTTGAGGATTGTAATCCCATGCTGAGTGACACAAAGGCATTTGAAATGAGGCTATACCATGCATTAGAAGGTTATTTCTCCTGGGCAACTATTCTGCCCATTGTTATGGTTTTAGAAAACCTTCATTGGGGTTGGCCAAATGGACTTCTGTGGAAAAATTCTGTCTGGTAGGAAAAAGGGGTGTTTTGTCTGAATTAATCAAGGGGATATAGTCCTTCCCTGATTCTTCTGAGTCTAGATTGGCATATCATATGGTTTGATCGGAGCTCAGAGTCACCATGGTTTCCAAAATAAAGGGAAAAATTAACTTCCATGTCAAATTCCTTCCCTCTGCCTCTTCCGTATTGTGAAGCCACCTTTTCGTTTCATGATTTTCAGTAATTATGGATTTGAATACTCATCAGCTTGAGAGCCAATGATCTGTAGAAAACATCTAGTCTTAGATGTTTTTGTGGATAAAATATAAGTTAGTCTTATGTAAAAAAGAAGCAGAATGAAGTAGATTCTTACGTAAAAAAGAAAAAGAATAAGTGAAAAGCATCAAACATAGGCTGTCAGGCTAAACTAACAGCATGTTATTATTGGCAATGGTGTTGAATTGTATGGTGGGATTGTTAATGTTGCAGAGACATATATTAACTTGTCCAAACTGAGAAGTACAAAATCACACTTTTGTACTTGTCTAAATAGAGAAGAATAAAAATACATACTTTGGAGGCTTGAAACATCGGTGTGTGTAGGAACTTAGAGACAATGAATAAGAGAATCGTACTTAGAGCAGTTCTCATAGGTCAGTGTCCTGTGAGTCTAGCGAGGAGCTGAGGAATGAACATACCTAATGCCATCCCGTTAACCAGGCTGGGAAGCAAAGGCTACAGGGACTGGATGATAGAAAATGGTCCTTGTACAGTGTGGGGGAGAGTGGGTGTGAAGAAACCACTGAGGGTTAGAGAGGATTTCTTAGGTAGCAGCCTAATCTCCATCATTCTGGGAGTTTTGCTTGTCAGATTAATATATCTTTATATTTTGAAAATTTTGAATAGGGAACAGGTTCAACACCTTCCCAAACGTAAGAAGGCAAACGATGACCAGCCTGCTTCCCACCTCTGTCCCTCACCCACCCAGCTGCCATCACCCCTTGCCTTTGTCCTTCAGATGACCTCTGTGACTAGTTCCTTGCCTATTTTTTCAGTATATTCTTGGTTACATACCAGCAACTGCATATATATAAAATCTTACTTTCCTCTTCTCTTTTGTTTACACAAATACTAAGGTACTGCACACCCTCGGCAGAATCTTGCTTTTTCAGTAACATTGTGCCATCTCAGTACACAGAGCCATCCTCAGGGCTTGCCTAGGCTGCAGAGTATTACACTGCATATTCGTACACGTTTGGATTGTTTTTTGGCTTTTGCTATTAAAAACAATGCTGAGATGGGAAGTTTATATACACATAATTTTGCACTTGTGCAAATATATCTACAGAGTAAACATCCAGGAATAGAGTAGCAAGGTCAAAAAATAAATGCATTTGGAATTCTAATAGTGTCAGCAGCCCTCCGGTAAAGCGAGTACCAGTTTACACTCCTAAGTGCGGTGTGTGGTAGAACCTATTTGCCCACAGCCTCAGGAGGAAGACTTCACTGTATTTTTGAGTTTTCCTACTTAATAAGTGGATGTCCTTCGTTTGCCCTCCAGATTCATTCTCTACCATACTCCACCTGACTCCAACCAAATTGTCTAAATTCGCATTTCTTTTGTTATGAGAAAAGTCGGAACTCTTTCCTCATGTTTAAAACGCATGAGTTCTGGATTTTTAAGGTATCATTAAAAAGGCTTTTACCACTCCACAGTTACAACAAATTCTCATATTTACTTGTAGTGCTTTTCCCCACGGATGTGAGATGCTATTTTCATTGTAATTTCTTACAAGTATTTGCATAGATTTGGGGACTTTTTGTTCACTTACATAGGTCTCTCTTATTCATGTACCAATACTAATAGTTTTTTTAAAAATTAATAATAATTTTGTTTTTAATAGTTGCTTTTTTTTTTGAGTTTTCCTAACTATTCTTGTTTGTTTTTCAACACAAATGTTAAAACTGGTTTCTTTAATTAAAAAAAATGAAACAACAATAGCAACAGAACAATAAAAATACTTGTTGGGATTTAATTTATAAAGTTTCTAAGGAAGAATTGATGTTTTTAAGATGAGACTTCCTGTCCAAGTATACAGATGTCTTTCCATTTGTTTAAGTCTTGTTTGTTGATGATGAAGTGTTCTTTAAATAGCTCCTGCAATTTCTGCTTAATTTCAATGTATTCTTTTCTTTTTTGTTGCTGTTGTGAGTGGGCTCTGTGTCAATGAGAGTTTCAGTAAGGAAACAAATGAAGTCATTTAAGTTGGGTAATTTGAGATAGAGAAGAGAAAGGTGGTATTTACAAAAACTTGACCAAGGTGTAGAAGAAGCAAGAAGACCGAGTAGTACCTTTGGGCTGTGACAGCAGTCCTCATTTCTTCCTTCCCACACCTGGGCCTGATTGTCTGCAGGCAGGAGGAGTGGCTGTAATCCACACGCAGAGCTCCTGTGCAGATCAGAGGTATAAACCTGGGGCAGCCACACCACCAGCCTGCTGTGAATCCACCAGAGACAACAGGGGTAGAGAGGAGATAAATATGCTACCTCCCTTTCTTCCCTCCCTTTAGATCTCCCGCTGGGGCATTCCACTGGCCAAACCCAGCCCGAGGCAAGAGGCCAAGAGAGCCCATGGATATAGTCGATATAGTCAAGCCTTCCTGGGCAGACAGCAGGGTAGAGTCAGGTGGAGAGTGCGTCTGGAGCGCAAACAGAGGACATCCAACACACTGTCCTTTCTTCCACTCATCTTTTCCTGACTCTTATTTTCATAATTGAAAGATAATGATTTTTACATATGGATTTTTTTTGCATCTTTTGAGGTTAATTTGCATTCAATAAATTCAAGAGTATAGTTCTATGCGTTTGGGAAACGTGTGTCATCATGCAAGCCCCACAGACACCCACACTCCCTTGTGCTCCCTTTGCATCCAGCCTCTCCCCGGCCAAAGAGCCACTGATCTGCTTTTTGTCACTGTGGTTCTGCCTTTTCTAGAACTTCATATAAAGGGAATAATAGGTTGTGTGTGTCTTGTGTCTGGTTTCTTTCACTTTGTGTATTTTTGAGTTTCATTCATGTTTTTGCATGGAGCAGTAGGTCATTCCATTTTATTGCTGAGCAGTATTCCACCGTCTGGTTATACGACAACTTTTTACCTAGTCACTGGTTTCTGAATATTTTGGTTGTTTCTAGTTTGGGACAATTAAAAATTATGTTACTGTGAACATTTGCAGACAATGTCTTTGTGTGGATATACGTATTCATTCCTGGTTGCATAGCCAGGAGTGGAATTCCTGGGATGAATGGTAAGGGTATTTATTGTTCTGAGAAACTGCCAACCTGTTTTTCCAAGTGGACATGCCGTTACGGTTTAACCACCAGCAATCTGTGAGTGTTTCAGTTGCTCCATCTTCAGACCAGCGCTCGATATTGCTGGGCTTTTACATTTCAGCCATTCTTGTGCGTATATAGCAATATCTTTGTTGTTTTAATTTGTCTTTCTTTGATAACTGGTGAGGTTGAGCATCTTTCATTCTTTATTGGCCTTTTGTATTTATTCTTTTGTGCAGTGGCTGTTTAAATCTTCTGTCCGTTTTTTGATTGAGTTGTTAGTCTTTTTATTGGTAGGTTATAATAGTTCTTACGTATTCAGGGTACAAGCCCTTTGTTGGACATTTTACAAATATTGTTTCCTATTGTATTCCCTGAAGAAGGTCTTTTGAAGAGCAAAAGATTTGTTGATGAAGTTCTATTTATCACTACTTTCTTTTGTTTCACAACTTTCTGTCTGAATGAATTATTGCCAAACTTCATGTTACAAATATTTTCTCCTATGTTTTCTGCCTAAAAGGTTTAAGATTTTAGCTTTTAAATTTAGGTCTATGGTCCGTTTTGAGTTAATTTTTGCATATGTAAAGGATAGGGGTCAAATAAAAAACCCTAAAGACTCCACTCCAAAACTACTAGAACTAATATCTGAATTCAGCAAAGTTGCAGGATACAAAATTAACACACAGAAATCTGTTGCTTTCCTATACACTAATGATGAGCTAACAGAAAGAGAAATCAGAAAAACAATTCCATTCACAATTGCACCTAAAAGAATAAAATACCTAGGAATAAACCTAACGAAGGAAGTGAAAGACCTGTACTTTGAAAACTACAAGACACTCCTAGGAGAAATTAAGGAAGACACTAACAAATGGAAATGCATCCCATGCTCTTGGCTAGGAAGAATCAATATTGTCAAAATGGCAATACTACCTAAAGCAATCTACAGGTTCAACGCAATCCCTATTAAAATACCAACAGCTTTCTTCAATGAACTGGAACAAATAATTCTAAAATTCATATGGAACCAGAAAAGACCCCGAATAGCCAAAACAATCCTGAGAAGGAGGAATCAAACAGGGGGAATTACGCTCCC